>JAOEHQ010048472.1:0-10189 GCA_025447715.1 Asclepias incarnata
TCTTTTTTGGTAACACGAGACTTTTAATGTTTGGTTTATTTGTTTTTCGTGGTTCTTTGTTATTGTTTATGAATGTTAGATTTTTTGTTTTTCCGTTGTCGTTTATTGTTTTAATGTATGATTTCATTTGTTTCTATGCATCCATGGTAGATGACTATGTAATGGGTTTGAAAATGGTTCTTTCTTAAGATGCTCATGCCCCTCTTTCTTTGCTATGATGACGTGTTTAAATTCAAAGAAAGTTGAGAATTTGTGTTCCTTGGCTTCTTAGCAATGGGTAAAATGATGAAATAATGCTAATATACATATACTCTGCTTTCAGACCCCTCTATTGATGAAAAAGATAGATCAGGTGATTTTCGCATTCCTTTGAATATGGTCATCAAATGGCCGATTAGTCTTAAATTCGATGTTGAGGGTAACTATCTGCAGTGTTGTTGGAATAGAGGAAGTTTCATAGGTCAAACATATAATGATTTACATCACGGGCAAATTCGTTTGTCCATCAAAAATGCAAAGTAAACTGATGAGATTTTTGAGTTGATGTGACGTGCAGGTTGATCTTGAAGAAACAAGGGGACATGAATTGTGAAGTTGCAGAATGCTTTGCAAGAAATGCCAGAAAAACTCGAAGAAGCACACAACCAAATCCTTCATGAGAAGAAAGCGGCAAAAATAGCTACTGAACAAGCCCCTCCAGTCATCAAAGAAGTACCGATTAAAAAAAATATGCTTAGATGGCAATAATGGTAAACACATACTTTTGACTTCAACTTGCATGTTAGATATCCATATTGCTACTATATTGTTTTATATTTTTGATATGTACGTAAAGTTGGTAACTAAAAAGAATATCAGTAAAATGTTTTGACCTAAGAAGATTTTGGTTTATATATATAAGTATCCACTTTGAAACAACTATGAAACAAACATTTTCCTATTTGATTGCATTGAAGAGTGATGATAAATTTATAATGCTTAGTGTGAAACTATAAAACTTGATGTGTCGTATAAACCTCATAGTGCATATATAAGTGAGCATGCACATGATTCATCTAGAATGGAATCAAGGTGCTTAGGGAGAACTATAAAGAACTTATATTAGATTTATGAATTATATTATCACAAATGAATTTTCCACCCCTAATTTTTTTTTAATTGTTTTTTATTATTATTTTTATGTGTGATGTGAATCCTTTGACAAACGTTTTTGGGTGTTAAGTTGTTAAATGTTGAAGTATAAAGATCTTATTGTGGATTATAGTATATGAATTCGAGAGTGTTGGGCCTCTTTTGAACTTTTTTCTGTTGGTGCGGAAGAGAAGGAAACACACATAGGTGATCTTTCATATTATGTTTTGATACCTCCTTAGTTTAGTTAGCTCAATATATCTTCAAGCTCATTCGGGCTCACGGGCACCTTCATTTTGTAAACCACTTCATATGTGTGGTTACCCATGATAAATCGGCCACTATCTTTTTCTTTTTTTTTTGTCATATAGTTTTCTGTATAAACGTTTTGTGCATTATTGTGTAGTCATTTTATGTATATTTCAAATACCTTGCTTTTACTTCCATCTTTTTAAAAATTTTACCTAAATTTTTCTGCAAATTGTTTGATTAAGTGCTTGAGCCAATAACCTACTTGATTTAGAGTGGTTTAATGCTTCATTTATAGAAAAGGGAGGTGACCAGAATGTGGATTTTCGCCGACTCAAGTTGAATCCTCTACTTTGATCGCGGGTTGCAGCTTCACACTTTGTAGAGGTAATTTCACATATATTTTTAGCTCATTTCATATGATTTGAATTATAGGTGATGCAAAACATGGACGTTCTTCTATGGGTATGAGATCAAGTCAATTGGATGTGCCGATGTGGAGTTCAAAGAAGGAAATGTGAACCCTCTTGAAATAAGGTAATAATTGTTGTGTCTTATATATCGAAGATTTTTCTAATTTGTGTTATAAAAATTATTCAGTATTTTGTTTATGCGTACAACTCTAATATGGTTATTTCTTTAATTATATGGCAATTATCTAATATGTAAACCATTTAGTTGCTGCTTTCAAATTAAAATGAAATTTGTAATTAGTTTTTTATATCTTACCATAGCAGAGATGGCTATTTGGGTTACTTTTTACTACTAACGGGCCAAATAATAGGTTTTTGTTGAGGTGGTCATTTCAACCCATCTATCTAAGCATTTGATTGGGGCTATGTTTTATGTTTAGTGGGTAAAATAAAAAAAATATAGCTAAAGAGGAAGTATGCTCAAATGGGTTAAACGGGTCAAACGTCACCCAAAGTGTACATGAATCCACAAAGCATCCTAATTCATTGTACTTAATGAGCTAAATTGTTCATGAAATGAAATGAGTTTGCTGATCATATTTGCGAGACTAATTATCTATATATGAGTATGTTTTTTAAATGTTAGACCATATATAAGTGTTTCGGGTCAACATGAACTAACCCATATGACACCCCTTTTAACCGACACTCATACTGCATCTCTTGCCACTCTACATAACTTGAAGGAGTAGTGGGTAATTGAAATAATAGCTAACAATTTCTTGATTGGATCTTGAAAGGAACGCTTCTACAAGATGTTTCCAGAAGTTTCTTTTTTAAGGAAACTAGATTTCAGTAAACCAACTCATGAAATAGCTGTTCATCTTCTTCTTTCCATTTGCAGGCAACAACATCCCCCATGGTATCAAATCCAAGGGCTGCACATTCGTTCCTTCCTAATGTTTCTCTTAAGATTCTCTATTGCTTCTACTACATGTTGTGTGACAAATTGAAGAAATCCTAGGTCTCCACAACAACAATCAAATCTTCCGTCATGTATCCAACCTATTACATGTTTATTATGGTGTATAACCAGTCTATTTATGCATAAAGACATTAGGCACACATTAGAGGTGGCGAAATGGGTGGGTCATGTTGGATAACCACTCAAAACGAGTAATTTGGGTACGGGTCAAAACATGTCACTTGACCTGATACAGATTTATACAGAACTTGCTACAACATTGTGACATATATGTATACGTCCGTTACACGAGGCTTCCCATCCTTTACTTTAATGTTGATTTTTCTTTCATATGCAGCTAACCATGTATTAAACATTCCATATAGTAAACTATTCACAGTTTATATAGTAATTAGCAATTGCTTATTGTTTTGACGATTAACTACTGTGTATGTCGCCGGCTCTTTTTAGCTTTGCGATTACTACATGCAACAACTATTCCCTGATAAAACCGTTTCGTACATCCTGTTAGTAACTTTTTCGAAAAATACCAAAACCTGGGTCTGGCCGTGCATCGCACGGGTATTTTACCCTAGTAATTAGTATATTACACTTGTATTAGGATGTAGGTTTATAAATTAATGACAGTCGAGTAGCAATATTAAAGAATACCTTATCATATAAGGAGGAAAAAACAAAGGAGGAAAAAAACTTCACAGATTTGTCTTGTCACTTTTCCAAAGAGTCAAAAGAGTCGAACCCAAACCTGTACATTAAACAACCATTGACTGGCGTTATAGGTTGTTGGGCGGCCGGAAGGTTGCCACGAGTAAGTCAATTTGGGGAACCGAAGGCAGTTCTCGGTGGACCGGACACGCAGCTTACCGAATCAGTTGCGACACGGATGGGAATGCATGCTACGAAAGATAGGGTCGAGTTTGATAAATCAACCGTCTACTCAATATCCTCGTACGAGTCCACAATCACTACACGAAATGAACCTTGGTTTAGTGAATTAAGTTGGCCTTAGGTGTAATAGAGTCCCCAGTTACTGTACGCAACAACCAGTTGGACCGATATCATTTGCTATTAAGGATATATAATTTGCTATTGTTATTTTATTTATTTTTTATTATTATTTTTTTTAGAACGGCAATTTGCTATTGTTATTAAAGATATATAATGATTAATATCTATCTATACTACTATATAAAGTATCAACCCCTTTTTTTTTCCCCTCAAATTATAATTTTGAACTACCCAAAATACCCCTCTCTTTTATTTATTATTTTAAAATCTCCACTTGATATACCTATAATACCCTTAATGAAATTAAATTACAATATCTACCCCTTAACTCCTAAAGTAACTACACTACCCTCTTTTACATCAATAGCCTACACTACTCGCCGCCACCACCACCACCACCCGTCGCCGCCACCACTACACTGTCGCTACCATCATCACCGCCGCATTGCTCGGACATTCGTCTAGTTGATGTAAAATATCATTATTTTAGGAGTTGAGAGATAGATGTTATAAAATAATTCATTAAGGGTATTTTTGGTAGATTATGTATGTTAGTTGTTAGGTATGTTGATTATACAGGGGCAATAATGATATTTTAAATGTTTGTACTTAAAAAAACCAATCGCCTTAACATCTATAAAAACCTTATCGCTTCTAATCTTCACATTGTCGAATCTCATCTCGTTTCTAGCTTTCCAAAGGCACCAACAAGTAACAAAAATGATCCCTTTGAACGCCCTTTTTGCCATCCGCCCCATCCCCACGACCTTGTGTCTTTCCATGAGATCAGAAATAAAAGAAAATTGAAGAGAACCTACCTTACACCATGCGCCCCAAAACAGTTGAAGAAAAGGCACATTCGCACAGCAGGGGGACAGTAGTTTCATCCATCTTTTCTGTCAAACATTCGTGTTGAATTTATGAATTATCTATGGATTTTTTTAATTATGTGATGCATATGCGATTAATTTTTTTTTTTTTTTTTTTTTGTCAATCCCTTCGTAGAAGGATTGGCATGAGAGTTTTGCAATAAGGGATTTGATTTGGAGAGACCCAGGTTCATGTCTTAGTAAGCACTGGTTTTACCATTAATTTACCGTCGTGGCTACGACTAACAGGCCTTGGCTTCGTTTGGCTGGATTGAGCCAGCTGGCGGTAGCCTTTAGCCATCGGGTTACATCAGACTGAGTTCAGGCTATAAAGTGTTTAGTTGACCGTTCAAAAAAAATAAAAATAAACCTATAGTGAAGTTTAACTATTACTATTATTTTGTTACCATTTCAACTACAATAATTATTATATAGAAAAATTCAACTTTGTAATCGCGTATTTAACTAGGCATGTGTTGTGCGGTCTGTGCATGTCGGTAACTATATTGTACATGGGATCGGGGTGTTCCCACCAATCTACACATTTTCCCATATGTGATGTATGCTTATCCTATTGTGCGATCTTGGATTGAAAACCATAGCTATTCAATGACAAACGAAAATGCCAAAGAATAAAATAAAAGTAAATCGGAAGGAATCCCTTAATCACTTATACCGCATTGGTACACACACAACCACCGTGCAAGGTTTTAGTATACCAAGGTAAGTGCACCTAAATGGATACTACCATATGGAGTCAATTAAATCCGGTCAGAGACGAGGATATAACCTGTGCCAATTTTTTATTAGACTCCCCCCACAATGGTGCTCCGCATAAGCAGTGACAGGTGGCCACTTGATCTATGACCAAGTGGTTGCCAATGAATAACCTATAAATCTCAATGTTTTAACAACTGGTTTTTTGAGTGAACCAGAAAAACTTCCGCGCACGGTTAGACCGGTCGGTTGAACTGGTTGGCTATTTTAAAATTTTTTTATATAAAAATGCTACTAAACTTGTAATAATCCAACGAAAAATAGTCAAAAATAATACCAAATTGATATTTCATAACAAAGATAAGTTTTGAATTTCACGAACAGCAAAAAATAACATTAAAGTATAATCAATTCAAAAGAATAATTAAAAAAAACCCGTTTGAATCGGTCCGGTTGAACCAGAAAAACCTGCCGGTTCAAATCTTGTAAAAAACCGGTAAAAACCCGGCTTTTAAAATATCTCATCCAATTTAAAGCGTATTGGCTTGCCCAACCGTCTATTTTTATATTTATAATAACTAGCATGGTGTCCACACAATGCAACCGGATGAATATTTTAACTCGTAAAAAAGTCGCTAATATTGATTGAGAAAAACATAGTTATATGTGTTACTACGATGGTTGGTGTTTTTGAATCTTGAGATTGATATTGTGCTAAAAATTATTATTTTTATTTTATAATTTAGATAAGACATTAAATGTATTTTTCTTTTATGATAATTTGATTTTAAATTTTAATGTTTTAAACTTTTAATGTAATATACTGATTATGTAATTGTGTACATTATATTTCCATTAGAATCAATTATAAAAGTATGAAAGATAATTTTTAAAATTATTGTTTGACTTTTCCTATAACTTAATTTGTAATAAAAATATTTGTGAAAATTAAGATTTAAATTGAGAGGGTATAATAATCTTTTTCAATCTAGAAAAATTAAGTGATTAAACAAAAGGGTTAAATTTTTTATAATGTAATTTAGATAAATAACTCGAAAATGTAAATATTTATTTTGGGAGAGAATGGAGTAAGGTGAAATTGTTTAAATGTATCATAATTATTCTAGGTCTAAGTTTAGTACAATGTTGTCCACTAAACAATAACAATCTCAACCCATGGTTGACCTAAAAGTTCTGTCTTGAATAATTTTAAGGAGGAAATTTTGGATAAAAAGCAAAACTAAATTAAGTCCCTTCAAAAGATGAACGTTTTTCCACCTTACCTTATTTCTTTTAGAGTGCTTTTGTATAGTTTTTTTATTATTATTATATATCATAACAGAAAGAAAGAATAATCTTTAGATTTGAATTTGGAGAAAAAACAAAACATAAAAATAAAGAAAAAATAAAAAGGTGGTGGAATAAGGGAATGGCATTCACAGGGACTCTAGAAAAATGCAAGGTTTGTGAAAAAACTGTTTATTTTCTTGAGATGATATCTGCTGATGGTATTACGTATCATAATACCTGCTTCAAATGTAGCCAATGCAATGGCAAACTTACGGTAATTCCTCCCCTTTAATTTCTAATTCTCCATCTAATTTAATTTTAGAATCGAAATTTTTTAATAATAAATGTCTCTCCTCATCTTCCCCAAACGGATAATATTTGATTTAGTTCACAAATCAAAAATGTCCATGAACGAACTTTACAAGTTACCTTTTTAAAAACATATGCATATCTACATATTTTTTGTTTTTCAAACAAAAATAAAATGGAGAAGTTTCTGGTTCAGTTTTTCGGAGATAATGAGTCTTTTTGTTTAGATGTATGCGGCCTAACCCAGAAATACTATGACCATTTTCAACAATTTCTTTGGTCATCCCAAGATATTTTCATAGGGATGTTTCGTACTTGAGAGTTGAGACGTCTTCGTCTAAAAGCGTATGAAAGGGAGGAACCATCCTTACAAGCTAGAACTAACAGCGATATTTGGACCACCCTTGCAAAATAAAATTTTCTAAAGAGAATGCACAAAAGAATTAAGGACCCTTCTTGTTAATTAGGGAGGAACACCTTTGAAATGAAACTTTATAAAAAGGAACCTCGAATGGATGGTAATAAAATAAGGCCCAACTCTTTATTGACCTTACATAAACTTGGTTTATGGGTAGCAAGTTTGGATGTTTGGAATCGTGACTCGTGAGTTACTTTTTGTCAAGAGCCCCAAAACTAAATTTTTTAATTTTAATTTTATTTTTAACGGTTAAATGTTGTATCATTTATATTTCTATATCTCAAAACATGAGCCTCTAACAAGTAGGCTAACCCCACATTGGCAGCCCAAAAACTATATGAAATGCCAAACTTATAAACAATTCTAAGGTTTTTAAACCTCAAAATATAGTACTGTAACAATTTAGACTTTAATAGGATTATCAGATTTATTGTTTATGGTAAAAAATTTGTGACCTGATCCGGCTCATTAATATTTTGTCTTATCCAAGTTTTCGAATCAAAGTTTCAAAGACTCATTTAAGCTTTCGTTCTAAATCTACCACTGAGAATTACCTCTTCATTGACACAAAATGTCGATGCATAAATAAATTTGAAACTACCTCATTGTAGATTAAATTGAAAAAGAAAAGAACTTTGATTAATACATCTAATAAAAAAAAACTATTTATTATATATGGTAACATTAGTCATTAGATTGTCTGCCAAAATTAAACTATTATCAATATTAATATTAATAATAGATTATAAATCACCAAACGGATGTATATATACACACATATTTATTATGTGTATGTATAACGTGGTTTTATATGTACGTGGTATTAGATAAGCACCTACTCATCATTGGAAGGAGTACTATTTTGCAAGCCTCATTTTGAGCAAAAGTTCAAGGAAAGAGGAGGCCTCCCTAAAGTAACACGTTAAGTAATTTCATTTTCTTTCATTCATTTATTTTCATAATTAAACTGATCCAGCTTATTCATTTCTTAAACTCTGTTTATTATATTTTGTTGGCTAATTCTAACTTTAATGATCAACTTAATTTCGACGATCAGCTGCGAAACCACAAGAGACGGTACGCCATTTATTTTTTGTAGTAATTTTATAGAAATTGCATAGTCTTCTTTGAAATGACTAGTGTACGTAATTGATTTACAGGGAAAAGCCCCTAGTAGATTAGCTGCATTGTTTTCTGGCACTCAAGATAAATGTGCAGTTTGTAAGAAAACTGTATATCCTCTCGAAAAGGTTTGTTATTTACACTTCTATTATTATTTGAACAATCGAGAGATATTATGTCTGCGATAGTAGACGATTTTAGTGTGTAAACATGCTCAGTATAAGAATGTACGTACGTATTTGTTGTAATAATGTATGGATCGCTATGTTTAGGTAACTGTCGAAGGAGAGTTTTACCACAAAGGATGTTTCCGATGTACTCAAGGAGGTTGCTTTCTCACGCCATCTAATTATGCTGCTTTAGATGGAAATTTATTCTGCAAGCCACATTTCTCGCAACTTTTCAAAGAGAAGGGTAGCTATAATCACCTTAAACAAGCTGCTAATATAAAGAAAACCGGTGGAACATCTACAGAAGAACCACAAGATGATAATCAAGAAGCATCGACGGAAACAAAAGAATCACCAAAAGCAGAAGAGACAGCTCCAGAAGAAGAAGAATCACAAGACTGATTAAGATCAAAAGCCTGAATATATATGAAATGATTCGAATTACAATACATTAAAACTGTAAATTCTTAAGATAGTTACAATATTTTATTTTGGTTAATTTGATCTTGATTTTTGAAATTAGTTCGTGTAACCATTGGAAATACTTGCATTATATCTATCGAAGTACACAAGGATTTCTTCTCCCCGCGCTTTGGATCTGGATAGAAAATAACTCACCATTCTGACGATACAACAAAGTTTTTGAATACATATGTTAGTTGAAGATATTAAAAAGAAAAATAAATATCATGTAAAATTATAAAATTGGCGTGCTTTATAAATCGACTATAACCAAAAAAGACAATACAATTACCGTTTAAAAAGATAACCCAAAAGAAAAAGAAAATCAGGAAAAAAAAGAGAGAAGAAGATAGCCAACTAGATTGCTTTATCAGCAAGGTTGGACAGTTTGGCTGCTTAATCGGCCAGACCTCCTTTTGATATTTGATATAAGGGTAGGATATATACTTAAAAGTTCAATAGCTCTTAATCAAAATGTTATGTTGATATATAATATCCATAATAAACTGGTAAATAGAAGAGGTTTTTGTTCGAAGTTATCAAAGAAAAGCGAGTCATTGACTCAGATGTACATTGCATGACCGCGATATCCTTGTGACTATTTCAAAATTTTTCTAAAGCCACCCTAAATGTTTTTATATAAACACAAGGATATTGATAATTCCATATCAAACTTTTTTGATTGTGTATGAAGCTATTTTGATATATAGATCATTGTAACATTTCAAAAAATATATACAGATCATTGTTTTTGAAAGCATAAGTGGGGAAAAACATTTTAAAAATCATATGCATGAAACATAATCAAACTACTGGCTGAATAGTATAGAGAAACTAAAATATGTTGGAAGAATAAAACTACATATACAATTATAGGGATCAAAGTTGCCATTCTAGTATAGTATAGGGTTTAATGAAGACAAAATAATTTGACTTGTGTAATACTGTAAGGCCTCTCACATCGGTAAATTATAGCCAAATTATAGCCTCGTTATCATAACACCAATGTTACCACCCAAATTATAGCCAAATTATGAAATCAAATT
>JAOEHQ010048473.1:0-10189 GCA_025447715.1 Asclepias incarnata
AAAACCGGTTCCTGAACCGGTTTTTTTACCCGGTTCCAGGAACCGGTTATTTTACCCGGTCCAAGAACCGGTGACAATGGCTAGGAGGAATAACCGGGTAGGAACCAGCGGTTCCCGGGTACCCGGAACCGGTTCCTCAGGAACCGGTTTTTTCCGGTTTCGGTTCCGGTTTTTCGTGCTCGGTTATTTCGGTTCCGGTTTTTTTGTGCACGGCTACCACTAGACCATCTTGGAAGTAGTTAGCATACATGAACTATGTGAAAGCATGATACAATTAAATTACATAGAATATATATATATATCGTTAAATATATTGTGAGTTGTAACAGGGTACTTATTCAAGGGATACCTATTTTCAAGGGGACGGGGGGACAAAATCTCAGCCACACATTTTCCTCTATTTTTGTCCTTTTCATCCCCTTTTATTTTTTTAACTTTTTTTTTCATTTTTTATTTTTTTTTTAATAAAAACCTATTAAAAAAAAAGCTAGCTTTTTCCGAGATGATACGACTTAAGGGTATTAATAATGGGTAGCTGATGGGGTGATAGGTCATAGGGGTAATCGGTGATGGGGTAATCTACCTGAGGGGCTCCGTCCTTAGCCGTACGGGCTACACCCTTTGAAATATATTTTATTTTTATTTAATTTAATTTTTTTTGCATGGGTTTTTATTAATAAAATAAAATAAATAAAAATTGAAAAAAAAACAAGGTAAAAAAAATAAAATGGAAAAAAAGAGAGAGAAAATGTGTAACTGAGATTTATCCTCATGTACTTTTATTCACGTCCTTTTAAAAATAAGTGTTTCCAAATTAATTTTCATCTCTTGTGACATACTCATATAATTGTTCATTACGGAGTATAGTGTTTTCTTTACAACTCAAACTAGTGAATAATGTATCGATAAATATATTGTGACATACTCATATAACTGTTCATTTACGGAGTATTGTATTTTCTTTACAATTGGCACAACTTATCAATTACTAAATGATATATATTGATTAAAATATGTCTTTGAACATCAAAGCCAAAGGCCCAACTTCACCAGATAGCCTAAACAGGATTCCCTCCCTACTTTTGATGCACATATATAGGCAGGGGAGGTTCTATGTTGGGGCTGACGTTTTTTCTTTAGTAGTAATTTATCCGTATTTCATTCGGTATTTTCATAAGTGTTTTAGTTTTCTGTTTGTTAAAGACTATTTATTTTTTTTTATGTGTAAGAACGGTAATTTGAATGATTGAAGAAAATTTAGATTTTTAGTGTTATTTTTGTTTGACCCGACCCGAATTAAAGGACTCTAATATAATACCCGAAACATAACGATAAGACAAAAAAATTCAGTCTCCTCCACAGAAAACTTCAAGATCCGCCATTGTATATAGGAGCTGCCTGTTTGCAGCGTAATCTTTCAAACTTAGCGAGAGTTTACAAAGAAGCATATAGGATGGGGTGCTTATGGTGACATTTCCGCAGATGAAAAAACTAATTCTTAGCTTGGAGAGAGCTCTGGCTACTCGCGCTTGTAATTACTCACAATGGTAATGCTTAGGTACATAAACCTAATATTGCTTTCAAGTTTCTGCTCGTAGAATGCACATACTTTAACATTACTTTCACTAATATTAGATACAGCTTAGGTTACATTACAGGTGGCCGGAAAGAGGAAGCCATGGAAACCTCACTCGGGCTACAAAACACAGAATTGTAACATCAGCAAAAGTCTTTATTTGAGAATTCTTATTATAGTTTCTCATATGGCGCTTATGGAAAACATGATATAGTATATATTTTTGGTGGGACTGAACCTCACAAGGGTTTGTATCAATAAGATAAGAAGTGTATGTATGATGCTATCTAATTCACCAGCCAGCAACATTTAGACACGTAAAAAAACACAGATAGAGAATATGATACACAAATTCATTGATAGAATAGGTAGCAGAAGATTGAAATGGGAAGAATTATACAACCACAACATCAACAAGAGACTCTTTCTAACATTCTTCAATTTCATCCAATGCGTAGTTGTTGGTTGAAACATTTGCGTAATTCACTTTGTTAAACCGCACAACCACTGGGTAGCGAGTCTTTGGGTCCTGCATATCATATTATTTGATATGAATATCGATATTATATACTTGATAACACCTTCATTACACAAATAGTTTGCTTTACCTGATCTACAGTCACAACTGATCCCACTCCTTTGAACCAATATGACTCCTTCCTGAGGATTCGCACCTGCGTGCAAACGATCAACGAGTTATTCCTTTGCGTGAGTGTGAGATTGAGATTGTAACATCCCCGTGTGTATGGACATAATATAAGAGGGTATGTGGAATAATCATCGTATGATCAACTCTAACAAACATGCTTCATGAGATAATATCTGAATTTTTTTTTTCTATCTAGAGAGCAAGAGATAGTATTCGAGTATTTTGCAAGTTCTGATTATTTGAATAAACATATTAATGATTAATGACTCTAAATAATCCAATATTCCGAATTAAATTTGTTGCAGTGAGTTTCCTAAACTGATTATTCGACCCCTAACTTATAAGGTAAGGTAATCGAGATCAGTTCACTATACCCAAACAATAGAAACTAATTAATAATCTGCATTCTGCTACTTAATAACGCAAGATTCACACAATAATCACTTCCAAAGCACAATGCTAGACACCCACAAATGTTCATGATAACTCGTTAGTATTTCCAATTTCCATAAGATGTAGATGCTAGAAAGTCATTAGTATTATCTGTCAATAATAGCATATGTATATCTAGTGAAAACAGGATGATAATTATATTTATAGTGATTACACACTATGCATGTTCAGCTTAAATGAGTATTGCATCAAAGTAGAATCATATATTACATGATGTAGCGTCTCAAAGTAAAACCGATAAAGCTTGGGCTTTAAGCTCCCGCGATTTTATAAGACCCCATGTTTATGTCTACGCTCTGCTAGAGTACGTATTGATACTTAAAATGTCTAATCGATAAGGCTCTAATTCAAAAGTTCGCTTTACGCCCTCAAAGTGCTTGAGACGCCCCTGTAATCAGTGTATCTATATTCACATAGACAGACATGCAAAAGCAGTATATGTATATGTATATGTATATGTAGTCAGTGGCGGAGCTACATCACATGGAGGCGAAGGATGGTCATGCCCCACAATGTCTATAAAACTCTATATTATTTTCATGTATTAATTTAGTCTAAATTTAATTGGCCCCAACAAAACATACACTTAGATTGTAAACTGTTCGGGCCCCTAAACTTCGCCACTGTATATATTTGTTCATGTATATGTATATGTATATGTATGTACCTTGGCTCCTCTCTTGGGTCCAATTGGTGGTGGCTTAGGCTTCTCTTCCTTGACTGGTTCAGCAACGGCAGCAGGTGGTTCACCACCCTCTTCACTAGCCTTAACAATCAATCTTGATGAACCTCTGGTGTTTTGGAAAGGTAGCATACTAATCATATTGCACTTGGCTGTGGTTGTGTTAGAGGTGACATTTGGTGTCACCAAGAAGCTTGAAGCAGCAGATGCCATACTTGCCATTTCTAAACTGTTAAAAGAAGATAGATGTGGTGGAGATGATGAACAAGTTAATTGGGATTTTGATCTAAATGAGGGGGGTATCTTTTTCTTGAAAAAAATTGAGTGAATGGTGTTAGTCTCAATTTAGATAGCCAATTAAGTGTTGACACATGTGTAGTCATATCCTTTTTTTCAGATAATGTTGTCCCGCGATATTTGCTTTCTTTTAACTCAGCCCATTCGCTGCCTATCCAAATCTCCATTGGATCAATCATAATGTAATCCAAATTTTGGTTTTACTCACGGAGTTTATTTATAACGTATTTAGTTTATTGTTGATTTGTTCATTGTTATTTATAATGGACATCTTAGTATTTTTTTTTTAAATCCTTTTGAAATAAAAGGTCATCGTGATTTTAAAAACTATATATATGTGAACATCTTCATTTTTTTCTTTTTATATTCTTTTTTTGTAAAGTTATGACTATAGACCTCTTAATACATATAATAATCTAGTAGAACACCTTTCAAAAAATTATCATTACAATTTTACAAAATATAATAAGATTTGATTTAGTTAATACTTAAACTAATTAATTAGTTGTTAATCAAAATATTTAAGAACTATTATTAAAAAGAAGATACAATAAAAGTTTGACAATAAAAGTTTGATAATATACTTGTGCCTATCCTATTCCCTACTGTATTTACTTTTTTATTTTATCTATAACACATGTGATGATTATAACAATAACTTAGTTTTAATACTACAGTAATTAAGAGCTGCTATTTATGAATGTAATAAAATAATCCATACATGTAATAATTATCAGTAAAATACTACTATTACCAAAATCCTTATATTGACCAAATAGAAACCCTTTTTGTTATCTTTTGTTGAGTAAAAAAACATTTCCATTTTTATTTGAAGAGTTTGTTTGTTATTCATATGCTTTCTGTTATGGATAAGTTTTATTAGTAAATATTATTTATGATAGTTGAAAATTATTTTTAAGGATGTATAACCAATTTTTAAAATTTAAGTTTTTGGTTGATCTGGTCAGGTCACTGGTTCTGGTTCAACCGGTCCATTAGTTTTATTTTATTTTTATATAGACCTATAAAAGTGATTGCAAATATGAAATAAAATGAACTATTAAATAAAGCTAAAACTTTTATAAAAAAAAAAAAATACGCACACAAAATTTAAATGTTAAACGATTACAATCCCCTAAAAAACAAAAACAAATAATAACAACCTAACGAGAATACAAACTTTAAATTTCAAAACAACATTTAGAAATAATAGTATTAACTATATAATCAAAAATCCAATATTATATATATATAAGTAAATACTTAACTACATCAAAAGTTGGTACAAAATTATAGCTATTTCTTTATTTTATTTTATAAAAAAAAATGAAAAACTGGTTTAAACCGGGTCCGAACTACTGGGTCAACCCAATTCAACTGAAAACCCGACTAAGCTTTTAAAAACAAATGAAACCCAAAAAAATCAGGTGTCATTAAACTGATCACCCAACCGATTTTGGGTTAACCTGGTTCAACCTACCGGGTTTTAACATTTTGCAAAACTTAAATGGACCCACCAACTTGGGAAAAAAAAATTAAAAAGATATGATAACCATCATCCTCCTCTCCCAAATTTGGCGCCTAAATTGACTTGACACAGTAAAAAAATTAGGGCTTCCGTAATTTGAAAGTTTCAGGATGCGTAGTAAGAAATTCCAACATAAACATACAAATAATAATAATAATAATAATAATAATAATAATAATCAAAGACACAACATCCGAAGCTCTTCTTCAATCAGAGATATCATCGGAGATCGTCGATTTAACGATCAATTTAGCCATCATGAAACTCAAGGTCTCATTTCCCCTCATATTTTACTCTTATTTTTCAATTCTTTATTTTATTTTTATAATAATAATATGTATATGTATTACATTTTGTAATATTCAACATGTATTGGTTTATAGGAACAAACAGGGTGAAAAGAACCAAAGTTTGTGATCACGTCCCCAGTTCGTCGGCTCAATGTGAAGCCGCAGAGGATTCAAGACGTACGTCGTCTTTTCATGCACACATTTCGTTGCCAGTATTATCGATCAATGCATAATTTCTATGAAAACTTGGCTATAAATGTATCCAACTTGTCGTGTTTTACTATAGTGTGTATTATACTTGCAAACCTTTTCATGAGTGTACCTAACCATTTTATGTGTGTACGCTATTTTTGCTGATGTGACAACCATATAGTAAGTTGCCACATCATCAAAACCGTTAAGAGATCAGATGTATCAAACGATAAAAAGTGAAAGTTTGATTGATACAAAAGCAAATCGTAAAGTTGGATACGTTAAGAAACACCTGGCCATATTTTATCCTTCTGCCAATTCTCAAGAATATTTCAGTATGTGGTGGTGATATTCTATTGATGACTGTATGGCTCTAGGTAGATTTGAAGATTTTGCTGCAAAAACTTCCGAGTATGCATTTTTCAAGAAATTGAAGAATAGTACTTGCAGTAATAATGTGAATGTAGATCTAAATAATCATGATAGCCGGTTGAAGAGTGATCAACAGAGTGATCATTTCAACAGAGAAGGTTCTTCCTTTTTCATTTCTGTTATAAGGGGAAAGAGTATCAAGTTAGTGCGCCCTGCAGATATTTAATATCTTGTGCTGTTATGGCTTATGTTAGTACTTTCGATAACGTTGACAGTTAAGAAAGACTGTGTTTTGCAGAGATTTCTCATGTGCAGAAAGAGAGCATTCAATGTCCCATATCTTTAGTGCAGATTCACCCTGTTGAGAAAGCACAAAATGATACCCGCTATGACTTTCTTTCAACCCCATCCCAAAGTTATGGAACAGAGAACTCCGGTGAGAAAATGTGGCTTATCATCTAATTAAACATCACAGTTGATTTTCAAAGCAATGTATTTTGATACTATGCAGGGGTAAAGAATTTATATGGAGCCAACACCTTAAATCTTCAACACAATAGACCTGGTGAATACAAGTGGCTGTCTCCGTCAATAGGCTGCAAAACAAAGACTGCAGGTAAACATTTACTGATTTACAGTATTACGGAGTAAGATCAAGGAATATTTATATTGTACAGAGAGTGACAAATAGATAGTTTCTATACTCATTCAGCCATGTTTTCTCCAAGTCTGGTAGTCGCTAGTTGAAAGAGGAACGGATTTCCTTGGTCCAAAGTATAAATAGTTTACATGTCTTACTAACTTTGTTTAATTTGTTAGAATTCAACTAAGCTAGACCGATTTCTCTCAATTAAAGGTTATAACCTGGGTATGAGATAGCCACGAAAAACAAGAATTGAAGCAATTCACTTTGCCTTATATTGTTCCTGCACTGATCATATTAAGGTAGAGAGTTAAATTATAAATGGTCTTTGAAATTTAAGGAATGGATGAATACAAATACAGCTATGCAACATTTGAATACCCAGACTACTAGATTTCTTACTTTTCTAGAGGGATATTGAGCAAGTGAGCAACTATAATAATCTCTTTTACAGTTTCTCTAATCACTGCTTTTTTGGTGATATATTCAGTCCGTTTTGGGTTGGAGCTCTTTATGTTTAAGCATACTCTGGATGTGGCTCATTACTTCACACCTACACTGTTGCACTAGTTTTTAGGAAAGTACTAAAGCTAACATATTCATTTGTAGAGAATAAAGGAATATTTTCTGCAAAGCGGGAGAAGTTACGTCAGTGGGTTGCAGAAAATTCATCATATGATGTCAACGAGCTCTCTACAAAAGGGTTGGATGCATCAACAATCTTCTTGTTCCTTATCCTAACCATTATAAGTTGAACATCCTTCATTATTATTTATTTTCTCAGGTCTGATTTGGTTTCTGCTCTCATTAGTCGGATACTGCCAGAGGACCAGAAGAATAGTGTATGACCCTTTATCTTGTTATAGATGCTTTATAACTTAATATGCTTTTTGATATTGTGTGATTAAAACTTGGTATTTGGCAATCTCAGAAAGCTCCCGTGCCGTGTAAAGATGAAACTGATTCCAAATACAAGCTGGCTTCTTTTTCTGAATTGGAAGATCCTGAATTTTACAAAAGAAAATTGATTGATTCTCGCCATTTATCGTACCTAGATGATGGTTTTTCCAGATCGACAAAGAGATTTGTAGATATGGATCTCCTGGAATGGGATCCTACAGGTCATGCTGCAAAGTCTAGTATTCAATATAATGGCTACCATACAGAAGATTACAGTAAAAAATCCGGCTCTTTCCATATTTCGTACTTGGATGATCATTTTTCCAGATCAAAAGGGGAACCCATGAATATGGATCCCCTTGAATGGAATTCAAAAGGGGAATCCGTGGATATGGATCGCCTGGAATGGAATCCTACGGGCTCAGAATTATGTATTCAAAATAATCTCCACCATGCAGAAGACAGCTTCAAACTTCCAAACTTTGACATGGAAAGTATCTTATCTTTTGACGAGCCTCTTTGTAGGTATGAATCTAAAAATACCGAAGAGCTTGATAAATCATATTTGCATAATGGACCTAAACTCTTGGAACCGCCACGCCCTCTCTTGTTGTGTTGGGATCACAGTAAAAAAGAAAAATATCAACTTTCTCCACTGAATTCACAGTCAGAAATCAACACAATCTTAACTTCACAAAACAATGACGACCAGATTTTCATGCCTAATTCGTTTATGTCTTCACCACCCTCGTCTCCTTATATCCATAGACACCTCAAAAAAGAACACTTTTTTGAATCATCGATTCCACCATATACTCCGAAACATCTTATGCCGGTAGAAGATTATCCGTGGTGCATGAACGAATCTTCAAATGAGAAAGAACACCATCGTTCAGATCCTTTTGTATATCTGATTCAATCCCCTGCCGATAATCTCTTAAGCTTTCTCAACACAGGCTTACATTCATTTGTTGTCAATTATGAAAAGGAAGAGAATTTTCTGAGCCCGGATCATGAATTCTCAGAAGGTAGAGTAAAAGCTTATGGTTCATCTAGATACATGGAAACACTTCACGATAGACATTTTAACCACATCAAATACCCTTTGTTGCTTGATGATTCAAGCTTGAACGATGAATTGTAGCAGCATGTATAATGCTGTGATTGTTGTCTCTAGATCATGTCAAATGCGTTTTAAAATATTTCCAAGTTTAGTAACACGTCATGTGTAATTTCACTGACTACTGCAAACTATACTCTAGTCGTAGTCGTAAACAATATTAACAGTAAAGAGCGTTGTTAGTATTGTTTTGGTAATATGACTGCTAGCAACTATTTGTCCAAAAATGAAACCAAACTGGGTTCTAAATTCTTTATGAAAAAAGAATGAATGTTGAGAGTGGGATTTGAACCCACGCCCTTTCGGACCAGAACCTTAATCTGGCGCCTTAGACCAACTCGGCCATCTCAACTTTTGTTCACGTTTTATTTTATAATTTAAATTTAAATATACAGTTTCACAGAATTATGTAATATTTGTCCCATTTTGTCATGGTACCTCAGCTTATTTTTTACCCCCAAAAAGCTCTAAAAATTTTTGTACACCAAAGAAAACGAAGCTCATAAGTTTTACCTTTATGAAAATCATAAATTCTATTTCCAAAGACCCCAAAGCAATAGCAGACCATATTTATTCATAGCATCTAAATCAAATGTTGTTGATTTCCCTTTGAAATAATATATAGCTATAAATATATAAGGCCTGTTAAATATATGTCATTTGGGTTCTCAAGGAAACCCCTGAAAAAGAATTATACAAATTGTTTCATTACGAATTTATATTTTATTTTTGTTGGCCGGTTCTACATGCTTTTGTTACTAGAATGACAATACTTGAGAACTTATTAGTTATTACTCCGTACTACTTTTATAATTGTTTGTAGAGCTAAAAATCAATTATCTTTTTTTTTTTTTGTTGAAAGTCTTGAAATACTCACGAATGTCGGGAAGTCTAGCATATGTTGTCTTAATCGGGTCAGCGCTAGAGAGCCCTTGACAAGCAGATCCCCATTTAAATCTTCGAGGAAGAAAACTTTACCTTGTCAAAGCTCGAACCTGAGATCTTGAAGAGTAAAACTCTCCCTGACCCACCTAACCTCAAGAATCTCAAGTTAATTGTTTTTTTTTTTTCATTCTTATGAGAATCTATGCACATCATAACATATTACCGACATTCCTTGAAAATTGTCATTTGAAAATCTTTTTATTTCGTATGTCTTAAAAAAATCACCAAACTTTTAACATTTGTTGATTTCTAACCAATTTGCATTCCCGATGCCATCAAATTCTGTAAAAGACTATATACTTCGATAAGACGTAACATAATTTAGCTTTATGAGAATGAAGTGACAATAATGGCTCGTATTTGGATTGATCAACATCATGCAACTCAGGTTATACACAATCCTCACATCACTCACATATTTTCTAGTTTATATCACGTTATATTTAGGTCGACGAGAGTTTGCCGTTCTTGCCAAGATCGTCAAAATGGATCAATTTCAAGTTTGAGTTAACGGCGAGATCTTAATTTGTTCCGAGGTACAC
>JAOEHQ010048474.1:0-10189 GCA_025447715.1 Asclepias incarnata
AAATTTTATCTTTAATTAAAAAAAAAATTAGTTTATTTTTTAAATTATTTTATTTTAATGCATATAAACCCCCCCCCCCCCCCTTCTCTCTCAACAATAAAGTTGATATCCCTATAATACCCTCTTAAATTATTAACAATTCTAACCAATATTCACTTAAAACCTAATAATACCGCTCCATAAACTAAATAATCTCTACACTTACATCAGTTATCTTTAAATCAATTATTTACACTACTCACCGTCGCCGCCATCACCACCAGTCGTCACCACCATCACACCGCTACTGTCATCGCATTGCGCGAGTACCCCTCTAGTATATATATAATTTAATATTTAATATATAATTTAAAGGGAATCCGAAAGATACAAATAACACTACAATTCATTTTGGAAATATTTTTTCTTTCATTCCTTTTCTACTCTCATTTTATTTATATTCTAATATATCTTTACTATGTTGACAAACATCCTAGATATATCCTTTTTTTTTTTACATTTATACTAATCTTCAGGCTCGTCTGATGGATAGATGGTTTCAAAAGATATGTCTTATAGATTTCGTTTTAATATGTATTGAATTTTTATAATAAGTTATAAAATTTTGCTTAATTAAATGAATCAATAACTTCGAATCTTTGATGAAGGGAACAAAACAAAAAATTATATGTAATTAAAAAATTAAAGATTTACAAAAATCACTTTAACAACTTGCGTGATAATTTTTAGCAACTTGCAATAACCCATTTCAAATGATAAAATTTTTATTAAAAAAGAAAAAATTGATGAAATATAAATATGACTCACAAAATATTTTTTAAAATAGGATTGACTTTAAAAAATGGTTATAGTAATGCCACATAAGCTTTTTTAAAACATAGATGATTTCATCAAAACTCTTCTTTATTTAATATAGAGATATTGAAATATAAAGGCCGAGTGTACTATTCTTGAAAATATAAAGGCCGAGCGTACTATTCTTGAAATTTTATAAAAATCATAGATTTAACAACTTGCGTGGTAATTTTTAGCAACTTGTAATTTACCTATTTCAAATGATGAAATATTTATTAAAAAATAAAAATTGATGAAATATAAATATGAGATCACAAAATATTTTTTAAAAATAGGATTGACTTAAAAACATAGTTATGTTAATGCCACATAAGCTTTTTTAAAAGCTAGATGATGTCATCAAAACTCTTCTTTATTTAATATAAAAATAAAAATATGTCTATTACAGATTCCATTATTTTTGACAAAAAAATAAAATTATTTTTTTTAAGAAAATAAGTTGTTTACAAAAACTTTTTCAACTAACTTGAAAATAAATATCTCGAAATTAAGTTAAATATACCATTTGTCAAACTAGTATTCTCGACTTTGTTTTTTAATATAAAGGAAAAGAAAAAAAATAAGTGAATGAAAAAGATAAGGCTTTAATTTACTTTCTTCCTTTCAAATCACTTAAAAAATGAAATGATTGATATTGAACTAAAATTATTAAAACCTTTCATCTTTTTTCATTTCATTTTTTTTTATTTCTTTCCTAAAAAAATTCAAGAAAACAAAAAATTATAACATCCCTCGACTTTCTTTTTTTTTTTTCCTTAAAAAAGAAAACTCAAAAAATTATAACATCCCTCGACTTTCTTTTTAATTGTTTTTTTAGAGCACGTAGTATACGTCTATGTCGATGGAACCATTATTAAAGGCTAGGGGCCTAGGGCTGAGCATGGCTCGGTTTGATTCGGTTTTGGCCCAAAACCGAAACCCGAACCGATCTATTCGGTTTTAGAAAACCAAAACTGTTGGATTCGGTTTTGGTTCAGTTCGGTTTGTCGGTTTTCCGGATCTGTTTGGACCGGTTTTCGGTTTTGATTTTTTTTTATTTTTTTTTACGCTTTTAGCTTATGAAATTAGAAATTAAACATTCAATTATTAAGGAGAAAATATGATAAAGAAACTAAAATAAAGGGATATTTATTATTAACTAATTACATGTTTTAGGTGTTAAAATTGGTATGATTTTAATAAACCGAATTGATTTTGTTGTCCATTTTCATCTAAAACATACAATTGTTTTTTATTTGTATACTAAGAAAGTAAAAAGTTTAAATATATTAACATATTTACTAACCATAAATAATAGATAGATATATATAAAATGATATAAATATATGAAACTGGTTCGGTTTCATTTTTTATAACTACGACTATTGATCTAATTTAAGCGGCTCGGTTCGGTTTTTGGTTTGATTTTTTTGCATATGAAACCGAAATCCGAACTGATCCGTTCGGTTTTTAGAAAACCGAAAATCAAACCAAACTGTTTGGTTTGCTTTTCAGTTTTCTTGAGTTTTTTGATTTTTGATTTTCCGGTTCGGTTTTTTCTAACCCTATTAAAGGCCCTACTAATTAAAGGTTTCTTTTTATTGACCAATAAGAATTTATTTGAAAATGATTGATAATAATAAAAATGAAAAGACAAAAGAAAAAAAGGAGTTTGAGAAATAAAAAACAGGTGTCCTAACAAAGACATGGAGCAATAAGAGCCAGCCACGTAAGCTAGTGCGTCTCCAGTCACTCCATCCAACCTTTTGCGTGGCATGACATTGATATTTTTTTTAATTTTTTGTTTTATATACAAAGGAAAATCTTATTTCAAGAATCAAGACTACAAATAATTATTTTTTATGCTGGAACTTTTTTAACAATACATCTGAATAGTTATTACAATTTAAAAATATGATAACATTGATTTCAAACTGTTTATAATCGTTTCTTTTTATATTTGAATTTAATCACTCAAGTGACTCGCAAAATTTTGATCCTAAGTACGAGTTTGCACTAAACCTAATATTACCCAAACACTCATTAAGAGTGGTTGGTATGGCGATGGTTTACGACACGAACCATGCGGGTTATGGAGTGATCTCTATTTTCAGGGTCGGCATGACTGCATGGTGGTCGTCTATGAAGCACGGGGACGTCATTTAGGTTGCAGTACCCGTTTCGGGGACTCCACAGGGACGGAAACGACTAGAAGACGGCTACAAAACGTTTCCTACACGTTTCAAGTATTGGGGGGACGTTTCCCAGAAGTTTATTTAGGCTGGATATGAGGTGATCCAGCCATAAAGGAGGAGAAGAAGTAAAGATAGAGGAAGATGTAAAAAAGGTGGTTACTTACGCGTTGATTTGTGGAAGAGAGGCAGGGAAGAAAAGGGGCGGACAAACATAAAGGCAGGAAATAAAAGATGAAGAAGACAGACACGTGTCTATTTTTTTTTATTTTTTTTTATAAAATCTGCCCAGGGTTTGGGCTTTGGGATGTGTTAATCCAAAATACCAAACAAGACCCAATATGATTATAATTTTCAGTTTATTTATATTTTATATCATATATTTATTTATATATTTTTATATTTTTTTTCATTGTCGTACCTTTACCGTACCCGAATCTTGGATTTTTGAGTTTTGCCGTTTCCCGTTCCCGTATTATCCTCATCCGTTACCGTACCCGTCTCAGTGCTACATAGGTGGTCGTGGTCACGGAACTTTATGTGGTAAATACGACGGTGTGAAGATGAGTGAAGGTTTTCCTTTGTATTACTTCAAGTGCGAATACGATTTTTTGATATTACTCCAAGTGCGCATGTGGTCTCTATCTTAGTGATATAGACTTGTCATATGCTAGCAATATTAATATTTAACTAGTGTTATAATAGTGATATTACTCCAAGGCCAGACCTAATTTTGATATAGGATAAATGCTATTTTAAGCTTGGCATTATTGTATACTCTTAGGAGGAGAATTGAGTTTGTAATTTGGTTACCTCTCAATTTTATTAGAATACCAGCTTATCAATCGGTATAATACGCGGATAATATAAAAAATATGTTATGACAAGAATATTTAGATGACGGAAATGTAAAAGATAATGCATGAATTATTAGAGTTTTGAAAAGAGAATAAAAATGTTTTCTTCAAAGAAATATGACATCATAAAATGAAATTAATTTTAAGAAAAAAGTGGTTATGACATCATAAATTAATTAAATGAAAAAGAAATAATTTCTGAAGATGATTTGGAGGTGCACAAGCTATTTTTATAAATTGCTGATGTCATCACAATTGTCTTTTATTTAATATAAAGAATAGAGATAGAGATATGTTTAGGTTAATTTGGATTAACATAGCCCAATCCAATTGCATAAATGGATTCAGGATTTCTGATTGTACCCTATATATTGCTTGATAATAATAAACCATCTACGGGAAATTTTGTATCCAATCATGGTATCAGAGTAGGTTCAACCGTTTCTCTCTATATTCCTTTGCATTAACCAAAAGCCTGATCCGCGAATTATCTTTTTAGTTTTTTTTCTTTTCTTTTTTCCAACTGTCAATGCATCTCACCTTCATTTTTATTACAACAGATTTTCTTTATTTTCTTCCTTGCTTCTCCTTCCAACAAATCATTATCAAAATTGTAGTTTTTAAAAAAAAAGCAAATTTCATTAATAACTTTTCGGCAAGATGTCGAAAGCAACAATATTACATCAAATAACTCAGACTAATATGTCATAGAAACCAAACTAAGTTAGATTTTTTTATAACTACGACTATTGATCTATAAAAACAAAAGTAAAATACATCGGATACTAGTTGCCGCATTAATTTTGAAGACTTTGTCATTCCGGTATTTCTATAAATTCCACTACCACGTTATACATATCGTTTCCAAAATACCTTTGTATTTCTTCCAAATTGTGATTTGTATTTTGGTTTTTTTTTGTTATACCCTTGTGAGCGTCATTGATAACCAACAATTGTCAATTTCTTATTTCTCTTATTATTATTTTTTTGTTGAATTGAGAAAAAAAAAACCTTGTCTGTTTTGTTATGCTTCTATGGCCACCATTGCCTTTTCCTTTCTTTTTCAATCTCTCAGTGTTGCCTCTTCTTTGTTTCTTTCTAGCGTGTTTCTTTCCACTCTAAATTGTTTTCTTAATTTTCTCAAATATTCAAAAAAATAAAAATAAAAAATAAAATCCCACCAGGATCAAGATCTTAAAAGCTTTCAAGCCGAAGTCTTCACAAGGCAAGACGAAGACAAAGATTTTCTCCCCTTGACGGAAGACTCAAGTTTATTATTATAGTTTTTATTTTCTATCTTTTTATGTGTAATTACGCTCTAACTTAAGCATGTTATTCTGAGCTTTTGGGCTAATGGTCCAAAAGGAAGGTGAGAATTTTTGTCTCTTTGGAGGTCTCAGGTTCAAATCTGGATATTGACATTTACTTAAGAAAACTAACTATTAACAACTAATATTTGGGCTTAAAAAACATGCTATTCTCGCTTCAACTGCTTGGGCATATTTAGGTTAATTTGGATTAGCATATCCCCCAACGACATAAATGGGTTTAGGGTTTTTGATTGTACCATATATACGACTAGATAATAAAAAATCACCTATGGGAAAATTTTGTATTCTATCAAATTTGCGTTGAGATATTATGAAGTAATAAAATGTCTACGGCTCTAAGCTGTCAAAAATAAAATAAAATAATAATACTGCTAGCAATAAGTTATGAGAGCTCTTATTTCCACCTTCCAAAAAAGTGGCCACAAAGTCGCCACAATTGCCACAACTTTCAATGTTATTATATGTTAACTTTAAAAAAATTAAAATATGTCGTTATAAATGATTTATTTTTATCTACATTTCGATATAAATTTCATCACAATCAAGTTTATTGCCCGAAGATTGAGCTCAGTTCAAACTCATTCAAGATCAGCTCGAATCAAACTTTAACAAGTCAAGCTCGAGTAGATAGAGCCTTTTAAGTTAACCAAGATTTGTTAAATTGACCGAGCTGAATATTTTGCCATTTTAAAATATTACATGACCGTCATTTTGGTTCATCTTTTATCTACTCACCAACGTTATTTACAACCAACTTTCCCTTGAGCTGAAACCAAATTATGTGGCTTTTTCATAAACCATATATTTATTTATTTATTTCAATCATCTATTTTTTTTTTGTTTATTTTTTTAAATGCTCTAATCTAGTACTATAATAATATGAACAGTAAAAAAAACTAAAATAGATAATTCAATCTAAATTTAAATATAAATTTAAATTGAAATATACCTGGATACAAATACGTTACCGTTATGGCGTTATACACGGTTTTCCTTACTGAATTAATCACACAGACACAGGCACACAGCTATCCAGCCAAAAGAAAGTAAAAATGAGAAAACTTTAAAGTGAACTTTTGGTAATTCCAACCATCACCAGTGGGCCCCATTCATTCAAACATTTTTTGACAACTCGGATCATTAAATACTTTCTTTCTTGCTCTTCATTCATTCACATCCTCTTCAAAACACTCCAACCAACCACCCTTTTCTTTCTCTAAAAACTTGTTTTTTTTCGTCTCAGTTCATCTTCTATTCTATACTAAATAAATGGCTTCAAGTGAAGTAGTAGCAGACCAACAACCCCCCCTCAAACCAAAGGTAAATTCTTCTTTTATTATACCCATTTTATTTTTTTTCATATATATATTTTTAATAATTTCACTTCATATGTTTTTTTTTTTGTACCTCTTTACTGACCATTTTTTTTTTCTTTAATGATGATTAATTAGAAATCATCAACATGTGTTTTAAGAGTCTCTATACACTGTGAAGGTTGCAAACGTAAAGTCAAAAAACTCCTTCAATCTCTTCCAGGTACGTAATTCATTTATTTGGCATAGCCACAAATTTATATTTATGTCGACGGGTTAAACAAATAATTTATGTTTTGTGATTGGTAAAGTTAATTTTGTGCTAAACTAATACATTAAAAAATAATAAAACAACAACCACCGTATCCAACCTAACCAGGGGAGGGTGAGACGTAGACAGTCTTACCTCTGTCCAAAGGTAAAGGTAATCTACGTATGGGTATGGGTAAAGAGACTGCTTCCAGGAGGCAATACATAAAAATAATATATATGCATAAAAATAACGTTAATTTATGCATGTCTTGACTCAAAAAAGTAAAATAAAAACTTGTAATTGGGTGAAATTAATATTAAGCTATTTTTTTTCAGGAATTGATGATATAGAGATAGATCGACAGCAACAAAAAGTAGTGGTGACTGGTGACGTCTCACCGGATACTTTAATCAGAAAACTTGTTAAGTCCGGTAAACATGCTGATTTATGGCCGGAAATTAAAACCCCACCTGAGATACACTCCCGGAAAATTGAAAAGCCACCAACTAGTGCCACAAAAGGGACTGTGAATGAAGAATCTGCTGTCTCCAGGAAAGAAGTCGAGCCGCCGGCGAGTAAAGGGGAAGTTCCGGCAGAAGAGACTGCGAAAGGTGGTAAGGCTGTCGTCGGAGACGGAGATCCGGCGGGTAGTGGTGGTAAGAAGGTTGATGAGAGTGGGAAAGATGGGGTTGTTGAGGTAAAAGTTGAAGAAAAGAAGTTACCGGTGACCGGTCCGGCCGGTAACCAAGATACTGCGGCGGTGGTTGAGAACAAGGAAAAAGAAATGCAGAATACCAATGTCGTTTTGGGTAATGATGAAGGGAAAAAGAAAAAGAAAAAGAAAGGGCAAAATGGTAATAAAAGTGTGATTGGAGACACATCATCAAGTAGTGGTGGTGGTGGCCCATTGCCAACTAAAGAGGCTTCTAATCAGAGTCCGCCACGTAATCATGGGCAAGGATATCCGCCACGTCACTACTACGAGCCGCCGCCACCGGCACCGGCGTATACAATGAGTTATAACACATCACATCCTCCGGTGAACAGTTATACAACATCGTATTATGCACCACAACCACAACCGCAAACACAATCTTATGCATATTCGCATTATGGTTACGATATGGCAGCACAACCACAACCATCACCGCAATTGGGTTATGAGTCGTATAGGCAACAACAAACGGGGGATTCATTTGAGATGTTTAGTGATGAAAATCCAAATGGTTGTTTAGTTATGTAATTATATCGTGTGTACGAATCTTATACTACTTGTATGAGATGTTTAGTGATAAAAATCCAAATGGTTCGGTTTTGCAATTATAATGATGAAATCTAATTGGTTTGGTTCGGTTCGGTTCGGTTCGATGTTACAATTATAATCCTTTCCTTAAACATTATAACCAGAGTTTTTTTATTACCTAAAATACGTTTTGATGTTTAACAATGATACGTTGCATATTGTTGAGAACTTGAGATAAGTCAAAATGCCTTTTAAGTGATCTATAGTAACTAGATCTAAATCTGTGTTAAACACGGGCTAGGTTAGTGTCCATGTGATACACAAGCCGTAAGAAATATTATTTTAGACGAAATTCACTTAATCAAGTTCTCCTAGAGCCCTTTGTTTCAAGCAAAATAGATGTATGTATCTTTGGTTGCATAAAATCAATAATAAAGATAACATTGAATTTAAGAAAAATTATAGATGTGCTTAAAATATAAGGGTGCATTGGCATGAGAAAGAATGAATGAATTTCATTCTCGTTTATATTGTTTGGTTAATGACCTTTGAGATTAGAAATTTGGGTATCAAATCCATCATTTTAAGTAAATTCTAAATCCTTTAAAGATGGTGGGTTTGAAATCCCATTTTTATTTCACTTCAAAACTTAAATTCATAGTAATTCCTATAAAAAAAACACCCCTTAAATTTAAACATAATTTAAAAATAGAAGATAATGACATATATGTCATGATAAAAGTAGTAAAGATTGAAGAAATCAGAGAATGAATCAAATGTATGTATCATTCATTGAATATTTATGCATATAGACAGATGCCCGCACAATACGGCGGTGTGGTGGTGGCGACGATGGGTGGGGGTGGTGGTGGTGGCTACGGCGAGTAGTATAGGCTATTGATGTAAAAAAGAGTAGTTTATGTATTTTATGAGTTAATGAGTAGATATTGTATATTAATTTCATTACGGATATTATAGGTATATCAAGTGAAGATTTTAAAATAATAAATAAAGAAGAAGGGTATTTTCGGTAGTTCAAGCCTGTAATTTGAGGGGAAAAAAGAAGTGGGGGTGATACTTTATATAGTAATATAGATAGGTAAACATTTTGTTATTAGGACATCTCCAATGATGGTTGAAAAATAGTTTTTTTTGAAAAAAAAAATCTTTGGAAAGAATTGATGCCATTGGATTGAATAGTTTATTTGATGGATGTGTTGACGATGCTCAATCTTTTGAGCAAAAACTTTTTCTTACAAAAAAAGCTTTAAAAATAACTTTTCATTGGAGTAAATAAATTTTTAATAATTTAACATTAGTGGATTAATAAGGTAGCAAAGTAAAAAAAATTTAAAGATTTTTTTCATTGAAGATACTCTTAAAGATTTATTTTTGATTCATGATTTGATATAGAAATAAAGAAAGGAGTCCACATTATAATGAGGCAATTAGACCGATCGGAGTGAGGCCACACTTAGCCCGGCGCCGCCCGCTGCCGCCTGTTTTCCGCCCTCCACAGCGCCCCGTGGGGCGGCACTTGCCCAAAAAATTTCGTCCCGACGCATTTCTTCCGTCCAAAAACTTTGTTACTCCCAAAAAAATTAGCCGTTTGTATGTTTTTTCTTTTTTTTTTTTTAACATTTCTTTCTATTTTTCATGTTTATATATATATATATAAATATAGTGTGTATATATGTATATATATATATATAATTGCAGGTTAATTGAAGAAGAAGAACAAGATAAACAATTTGACATCTTTAGCCTCTCCAATATCAATGTTTTACATCTTTATTTATATCTTTAAATAAGTTTCAATTTAGTCCCTGAATTATTAACATCTTTATAAAATAGTTTTAAGTTTTCAAAAAGTTCTATTGTAAATATATTTTTATATAATGTATTTTTTAAGTATTATAGTGTGTTTTTTATAATTATATTGTAATGTATATTTTTATATAATGTATTTTTAAGTATATAAATGTGTTTGTGTAAATAAAAATAAAAATTGAAGGATGCCCCAAAAGAGATGCCTCACTCCTAGGGATGAGATCGGTATGGTACCGGTACCGAACCGTACCGAAACCGAGTAATACCGAAACCGAATATATCAAAAACCAAATACCGATACCGAACCGAATAAACTATTTCGGTACCGGTTCGGTA
>JAOEHQ010048475.1:0-10188 GCA_025447715.1 Asclepias incarnata
TCAACTTTACTATTAACGACATTAAATTTAATATATCGTTTGGTATCAATATTATATGAGATTTATTGTAATGATTCACTAAATTCAATGTAAAAGATAATTCTATATCATAATTGAATATACTTAGAGAAAGTTGTTATGATTAATGTTTAACACTTTTTAAAAGTCCAAATAATTTAAACATTGTTCCTGACAATTTAAACATTGCAGTTAAGGATGTGCATGGTTCGGTTTGAACAGTTTTCACTTAAAATATAAAACAAACCAATATCAATGGTTTTAAGTTTTTTCAAACCAAACAGTTCAGATTAATATCATTTAAAAAAATGTACCCACGCATTACGTGGGTACATTTTTTTTAGTTAAACATAAACAACTTCTATATTTACGGGTTGTGCAATCTTTTATGCATGTACTAACATCTTACATATAGTCGCCACAAACCAAATTAATATCATTTCCCATAATTAATATCATGGCATAATTAGAAATATAAAAATATGATTATGACTGCATATATTAATCTAATGGTCCGGTTTGGTTTAAATCGTTGGTTTAATCTCTAAAACGGCAAACAAAACCGTAAGAATGTTTTTTTTTGTTGTTATCGAAAAATCAATCTTTGGTCTAATTTTTTATGCCAACGTGATCAAACCATTCGATTGAACCAGTTTACCGATTTCGTTGGTTTCGACTAAACAATGCACATCCTTAATTGTAATTCAGACCAGGTATGTAGATCAAAATTATATAAATAAATGGAGAGAACAAAGCCCTATTTTTATTTTTTGTTTAAAATATATATTAACATTGTTATATTATTTTTCTTAAATTAGTATTTTTTTAAATCTATAACTATTACCGAATTCAATTATAAAACAAATGTGCACCCTAAACTTATCTCAAGACAAACCAAGACTACCTTTAGCCAATTGGACACTACTAATCTAATTTAAGGTGGGTTCTTTTGAGAATCATGTTTCTTTCTAAAATCAAGAAATTAATCTTGACTTTTACATTTCAATAAATGTTTAGATGATTCATAAACGCATAAAAAAAAATGTGCACCCCATCAAGATGATTCATAAACGCATATAAAAAACTTACATGTACTTTTTCACATATATAAAATGGATATAACAAGTTGCAAAAAGTATGTTTTGCTATAATCTTAAACAGCATAAATATGGATAGCCCTTTTACATAGATAGAAATAGCCATATCTAGAAATTTATATGGCAATTTTGTTAATACTGGTTTGTAGTTATTTATAAACAAACAGTAAATATCAAATCACGAGTAAATGTTATCATCGCATTTTAATATAATGTGTGGGGTTTGCTAACTCGTGCCCTAATGAAACACGAAGAATATGCTATTTTTGCATCATATACGACATCAAGTTTATAAAGGATGATATTCTTTCTGTATGGTTACTTACTCAATACCGTCTAAAGGACCAGGTTCTACTATCATGGTACTTGCCCAATTCATGTGGTTCTCCACCTCTTTCTAGCTTGAACCGGTACTTGGTGCATGGCAAGGTGGTTCCTCGATCGACGATCGTGATACTTCCTCACATTGTTCTCGCTCATATGGTTATTGCCATCCCCGTAATTTCCTTTTAAGTGTACTTGGTTGAGGTGATTAGTGATAATGATTGTTTACGTAGTGATGGTCGATCACATTTGTTATTCTTGTGTTCTTCTAATGATTCTTATTATTTCTTCTTTAGTTCACATCGTACGTTGTTTCCTTGCACCAAAGATTATGGAGATGGTGGAGACGATGGATTGTACGTTATGGTGATTTGAGACGTTTTATCTTATGTTTTCATGTGTTGTTTTTTTTTTTTGGTGTAACCTTGGGTGTCCACTCGCTTTGCGAGCAGACTAATCTCAAGAGTTAACTTGCTTTGCGAGCCTAGAGTCAGAACATGTGAACAGGACCTTAGAATATCTTTTTTTAAAGAATCAAGAATTCATTATACGTTTAATGTTGGTTAATTCACTAAAAAAAACACTTTAGGAGACCCATTTTTTTTTACGACGACAAAGTGTCATCGCTATATATATATATATATATTCGGGGCCAACGATGTAAAGATTTTCGTACCAGTGATAAATGTAGAGATTAAAAAACTCTTATGTAAAGATAGCTTCAAAAATCTAAATTATAAAACTAGAAATCATCAGTTGATCGATCTGAGAAACTCGATTATAAAGAGAATTGCATAAAATATTAAGTTAGATTGATTAGTGGCTATATTTTAATTTACAACTTAAATGTCAATAGCTTAATGCGAACAAAATATCATATTCGTACCATGGATTGTCTTTCATAGACTTTTGCTCAATATTTTTAATTATCGTGTAAAATAACTTGACCTTGTGAGAACACATCATCGTTAAAACTTAATCCAAATTTAATGTAAAATATAATAAATGATTACATTAATTACCAAGTTTTAAGGGCAAGCTAAGGTCTATAAGATAGCTTGGTTCACATTTGTCCATAGTTATTTGTTGTTGGTAGGATAGACTTAAATAAAATTTGACTTTTTATACCCGTTTTTACCATATTTAGGACGAGTTAAAACTCTAAAAGGATAGCTTGGGATGATAAATTAACTCATCAAACGAGTTGCCGATTATAGGTTTTTAATTTCTATATACGGTGTTATCCATTTGGATTATACGGATTTTGTATCATTCGGATCAGATTATTCGGATTTGGCATATCATAAATTCATCCAAAATCCAAACCATATAATGTTCGGATTATTTGGATTGGATTATTAGGATTTCAACCTATTATAAATTCATCCAAAATCCGAACCAAATAAACTTTAGGTAATTTTTGGTTAAACATGAAACGATTTGGATTTAATGCAAGCTCAATAAGTTAAAAGTAAAGCTTTCAAACTTTACATAAGTGTTATTTGTGGGGCTTTCTAATCATCCATTATGTGGGGCCCCGGGGGTGAGGTTACCACAGGTCTCAGGTTCGAGCCTGGAGGTTTACATCCCAAAGGTATTTTCCATAAGGAGGGGTGTGGAGGTCCTGCGAATAGCAGGTTAAAACCGCCTCCACTCACGTCTGAATCGAAACTCAACCTTCAAAAAAACATAAGTGCTATTTGTATTAAATATAGCATTCTGTAGCAAAGGCGGACCAATCATAAAACTTTCAATTTTTATTAAAGGGATTTTAATCTATTATAAGTTCTTTTATGTTATTAGCTAGTCTAAAACAAACCAAATCAAATACTATTATACCTAATTGTAAATAAATATATTATGAAAAAAGTGAATATGAAGTTGTCATACATCTAAGCTTAAATGTGGAACCCCTTACATGCTATTTTTTTAATATTTTTTCCAAAATATATAAATGATTTTTGGTTTTTGTTTTTAATTGATTAAAATAATTTTAGATGTGTGACAATCCCATATTCAACTTCCTCATATATATGTGAAGCTTTTATTTGCATTACTCGGATGAACCCAAAGTTATAAAAATGATCCGTTTTCTGATCCATGTAATCCGTATAACGAATTCGAAATCTAAATTACGATCCAAAATTCGATTAACCCAATCCGTTTATTTTCAAATCATATTTGGATCGGATGTGGATTCGAATAAAATGACACCCCTAGTATAAATAATTACTAGTAATATACTCCGTAGCAAACATAAATAAACTGTTTTAGAAAATAATATATTATGCCTAAATTATAACAAAATTTTAAGGGAAAACATAAAATATAAGGATAAGAATTTAAAACATTGTATACACACTCTTGCACTTTATATTGAAAATGACAATCCTTCAAAAAGAAAAACTTAAATGTTTTTATATTAAATATCATCCAAAAAAGGAAGGAAAAAAAAAAGAAACAAACCACATAAAAGGTTTAAAAAAGATGAACTCATGAGCTTAACAAGGAAAACAAAATAACCAATCGCAAGTTGACATCTTAAAATATATTCAACCTTTTAGATTTTTTATTATTATTATTTTTTATGAAATTAAAATATGAAATCTAAATTGTTGATATAATATGATAAAAATCGTTAATAATCGAAAAGGTAAAGTTTAGATTATAAACTTTTTGTAAAACACATTTATTTTGAAACAAAATAAAGCACAAAATATGTGACTTTCTTTTTAGAGACATTGATAGTATTAATTGCTATTTTTGCCGTCCTAAAATAGATATAACCTTTTAATTAAAAAATTATTATCAAATTTATTATACTTATTCGCTTTATGTATACATTATCTCCAAAAATTAGTACGAAATATTAAATTATTAAAGAGAAGGTATCTCACTCTTTTGATGGTCCAGTCCCGATCCCTATTGTTATTTTATACATATTGTTTTTGGGTTTGTCCGTTTGTTACCGAAGACTTTAAAATATCCAATAAATTATATCTAATGAAATATTTTATATAATATAGCCTAACAGACTTAAAAATAATAAAAAATAATAATAAAAATTAGATAATTAATTAATTAAAAGTAAAAATAGATATATCAAAGTAGTCTCAAAATACACGTTTCTTTTCTCTCCAAAAATACCACTATTTATGCTCTTCTGTTCCCCTCCCTTCATTTCTTGTTCAATACAATTTAGAATACACTTTGTATCCTTCAAACCTCTCAAAATTATTCTTTCAAATTTTCAACAAAAACTTTTTATAAAAATGGAATACCCTTTTAATCAAGAAGAACAAATTGACCTCCCACCGGGTTTTCGATTTCATCCAACTGATGAAGAACTCATTTCTTTCTACCTTTACCCCAAAGTTTCTGATACCAATTTTGTGGCCCGAGCAATTGGTGAAGTTGATTTGAATAAAGTTGAGCCATGGGAGCTTCCATGTAAGTACTCTGTTTGTTATCATATTCATTTTCCCCTGTTTTGCTCTGTTTTTTCAGCTCCCCTGTTTTTTACTCTGTTTTTCAGTTCCTCTGTTTTTGCTCTTTTTTCTTCTTTTTTTTATGTGAATGAATTGACATGATGTTTTTGTTTGGAATTGAAGGGAGGGCGAAACTTGGAGAGCAAGAATGGTTCTTTTTTTGCGTTCGTGATCGAAAATACCCGACTGGGTCGAGGACAAACAGAGCTACAACTGCAGGGTATTGGAAAGCAACAGGGAAAGATAAAGAGATATACAAAGAGAAATCGCTTGTGGGAATGAAGAAAACACTTGTGTTTTATAAAGGAAGAGCTCCAAAAGGCGAGAAGACGAATTGGGTTATGCATGAATATCGATTAGATGGCAAGTTGTCAATTAATAATCTCCCGAAATCCGCTAAGGTAATTGAAAACATTCATGGGTTGATATTAAATACTCTGTTTTTGCTCTGTTTTTTTGTTTTAAATGTGTGTGAATAGGGGCTCAGATTTTATAAATTGATTATAAATATATGTGTTTTGCAGGGGGAATGGGTGATTAGCAGGGTTTTTCACAAGAGTTCTGGTGGGAAAAAGATTCCGATTTCGGGCTTATTAATGATGAAAAATGGAAATGACTATGATAACAATTTCGGGTCAGCAGATATGCCTCCATTGATGGAGATTTCAAGTGTGGATGGTGGATCAAGAACTGAGACATCGCACGTAACCTGCTTCTCCGAATCAATGGAGGAACAGAAGCCGAACAATGAAGAGATGATGGGAAGTTGGAGCTCGGGCACTTCTTTAATGGCGTCAAGAGGCGATAACGTTTATCCAATGGTTCAAAATATGGAAAACTTTCAGTACCAGGACTCAGCATGGATGCAAGACCCGTCGATCCTTAGGATCTTGCTCGATGGCGATAATGATTCAAACATGAGGCAAAACCCGAAAACCGAATTTGTGGATAATCAGGATTATGGTTTGAATATGGCAAGTGATTGCATATGGGATTTTTGAGCATGACTTGAAAGAATTGGGAAGTTAGTGATAAGAGTAGAAAGAAGTAAAGATTGTTGGTTTCAAGTTTTCATCATGGATTGATGTTTGTTAATACATTTTAGGTTATTTGTAATGATTTGATAGAATCAAAAGGGATTATCCAATGTAAATCATGAAATTAATCATGGGTTTTTAGTAGTAATATTTTATATTTCATATTTTTATTTATATTTCTTGGAAGCCGTATCTACCCTTGAGTAAAGATATAATTGTCTATATCTTATTTTTCTCATATTTTGTGTAACTTTTTATATTTATATACATAAATTTACACCATTAGACATCCAAAACACATGTTGTAAAACACATTGTTCATAAGGAAAAAGTGTCTCTTACAAGATTAGTGAAATATGATTAAAGCATGTACAAATGAAGCTCATGAATCTTGTAGTTACATTTTCATATGATACAACTATTTTTTCTCTTCCTTATTTATTACTAGCTTTTAAACGATGGCAATTTATTTTAATGTGGTTCGATGAGTGTTAAAAGACTATAATTTGGCATTATCCTACTTGTCTCTCTCTCTCTCTCGTGAATGTCAAATGTAATTAAAAAGAAAAAAGATTGTATTGGTAGGCCAACAACCAAATACTAGTTTTGATGGCCTTATACAACGTTCGATGACATAAGATGAGAGTTGTGTAGTAACCAACTCCTTTTACTTATAATTCTAATTATAAATATAAGTATTAGTTAAAGTTAATATATATATATATATAGAACTCAGTGAGATCATTGTGAAACAGTGTGATAACAATAAAAATCGACTGTAAGAGAAATTACGGTTGTACAAAGGAAAAATATGGTGTATTTTCCATCCAAAAACATTATCCTATTTACATCTACACCCCTTCAACTTTCATGAAATACAATGTAAGCATGAATTACAATTTAACACCACATTATTTTAGTTTCAACATTCTCCCCCTTCGTGTTAAATTGTAAACGGTGCATCATCTTCAATTATTTTATCTTCATAATTAGCCCATAAGTTGAGAATATCTTTGATGTTGAAATGACTTTGAAGCTTTCTCCTTTTGTTTTCAAAGTCTTCAACCAATCTTTGATTTGGATTTTCATATTCTCAACAATCATTCTTTGAAGATGAATTATCAAACTTGATCATTATTTGCAACTTGAAATCCTAGAGAGCATCTTTGAAATCTTTATAACTTTTGAGCTTTGAATTGTTGAACTTGAATGTAGATTTTGTGACAACTGTCACCTGAGCGTCATATTCCTTTGTACTTTTGTTTGTCGTCATTTACATTTGAAACCATGTACTTGTACTTATATTGAATTAATATAAATAAAGCAATGTTCAATTAGAAATGCCAAATAAAGTAAAATAATCATTCAATGTACCTTATGAAATCAAATACCATCATGTGACCAGTCGTTATTTTCGTAATTCGAAAAGGTTTTACAAGGGTCAGTCGAGTTGATTGAAAAAAATTCCTCTTTCGCTACGGTGTCAAATAGGACTAAAAACGTAATAAATTTTACATGGAAAAGAGGAAGACCCCCCCCCCCCCTTTCTCTTTTCCTTTCCTACTCCCCCTATTCTTTCTTTTGTTTTACCATAACAAAAACACACACACATCTAAAATTCTTCAGCCTCTCTCTACAATAACTCTCTCTCTAGAAAATTCACCATCTTTCACCATTTTTCTTCTTGAATTCGGTTTTGGCAAGGAAAAGAAGCAAGGATTTGTCATCCACATCTTAATCATATCGTTTTCATCATCAAAAAGATCGTAAGTATTCTTGTTCTTTAAACTCGGTTTAAACACTAGGTATATAACAGAAATTTGTGTAAGAGTCCTAAATAACTAAACCTATTAGATTTCCTTGCTAAAATCTCGACTTCTTAGGTGCAAAACTAGGTTGATATATCAAGAACAAACCTGATTTCATGCTTAAATTGTAGTTCAAACTTGTTCCTTATGCTTAATCTTGAAAACCCTTCGATTTGCTAGCTAAAAACTTGACTTTCTTGACATTTTTCGGATGCCTCGACATGCAACTCGAGCCAATGGCTCGACCAGAAGGCTAGGGCTCAACCTACTCAAACTCGAATCCCTTTGGACTCGACCAAGTCGAGTGTGATCCGTTCCCGACATCCTTTCCAAGCTCAAATAAATGTATTTGGTGCCTTAAAATTCATCTATCATAACTAGTAAGCTTGTGTACTTAAAACATGTGTCTAAAGATTAACTTTTAAGCATATTTTGTGACCAGACTCGAGTTACTCGAGTTAGAGGCTCGACCAGGTCGAGTCTGGCCTGTCAAGTGTTTCGAACTTCACTTTTCGACTGTCCGTTTGACGTGTTCGTGTGCTTTCATTCATGTACTTCAAATGGTGTTTGTTTGAGTCAAAAATATTGGTTTAATGTATGTGTGCGCAAGACTGTTCATAAATTTGATGGTTACTAAACTTAATTGGATGTCAACCCATTCTTTGTACTTAATCGTTGGTCGAGCTAAAACATGTCGTTTTTATGTACGTATGGTCGTCCATTTTCAAAGTAAATTAGCTTGTTAAATATTTTGATCCCAAGCTAGTAAATTGGTGTCAGATCTAGATCTGTATCTTGTCAATCATCTAAGTTAATGAGTTTCAATCTCGGTTCGTTGGTCGTGACCAATTATCATTAAACGCCTAAGTAAGTGTCATGGCATCTAAGGCATTTCTAATAGGATAAGGTTTACGAGATTAGGACATCTATATGAGTTATCTTGTACTAATATGATGTGCGTACGATAGGTGTTGACCTTCACGGACGTTGACTGTACTTATACGTTGATCGTTGTGCTAGTTCTTAAGGTTGATACTACATTTTCAGGTGAGTTTGTAGCCCCTTTTTCCGTACTTTGGGGTGAAAAGTGTACTTGTTTTTCTTATAAATTGTATTGATAACCATTTTTTTACTTATGTACAATATAATGTGGCGAGTCGTACTTTATAGAATTACTGTACTTGTGCTTGTTCTTTGACTTGGTACCAAGTAAGCCCGTTCTTATTACATTCGGGGAAGCGCGCCCGGTACTTGTCTCGGCCAAAGTGTAGGTTTTGTATGTGCTTTTGAGTGCTTAATTGTGTACGAGGTGCTTCAGTAAGTAATTCTATAGCTCTATTTATATTGTACAACTTTATTACTTTTATATCGACACTAACGTTCTTATAGCTTTAGCGGTACTTAAAGGTTTTTTGGCTCATACTAGTTCTTTCGTGCTTAAACCTACGAACTCACCAACCTAGTGTTGACTCGTTTTAGTACACTTTTCAGGTAATCCGATGAATCAGGGCTAGAAGCTGCTAGGATTGGAAGCTTTAATCAAGGAACGCTGGCGCATCTTTTGTTAGTTAGGCATAGGGATATGCGCACTTTGATAGTTGGGTGGATTTTGCACAACACTAAGGCATCGGGGTTTCTTTGGTACAAGAGTAGAATGAAAAAGAGGCTAACTAGTTGGATGGATTGGTGTAACTATAATGTTTTGTAAGTTTTGTAGATGTATGTAAGTGTTATTTTTCCTTCCGCTTGTGTCGGGAACTAATGTAAATAAAAGTTACATTTTAAAAAAACAAAAACAAAACTAATTAAACAATAGGATCATGATTCATTAGATCTTACACATTACATATCACGTATCACATCATTCTTTTCTTTAACTAAATAGTAATATTATTTAGTTAGCAAACTTGGAGTCAAATTGAAAGATTAGAAAATTATAACCAATATTTCTTTTATAGAGTATTTAAATTATTTGTTCTTACTCTTCCAATTTCAATGAAGTTTTATGTTCTACAGATTATATCAAACTAAAAAGGGTAAATTACATTTTTCGTCCCTGAACTTGGTTAATTTTGCACTTTCAGGACCTAAAGTCGAGAAATTACAAATTAAATCTTAAAGTTGGCTTTTTTTTGCAATCGAAGGACAAGGCATAACTCTGTTACCCATTCCGCCGTTAACCTCCCCACGTGAGATACACGTGGGGGTATTTTCGTCCTTCCCCCATCCTTCTTCCCCATCTACAGATCTGCAAACCCATTATCATCTTTTTGTACTTATCTATATCTATCCCTCTATCTTCATCAACATATTCTTCTTATTCTTCACACCAAATACTTATAATCTAAACAAAACAATTCACATACTTACATAAAATCTGGGTATCTAAATTATCTACCACACGTTTTTTCCACTT
>JAOEHQ010048476.1:0-21143 GCA_025447715.1 Asclepias incarnata
TGGATTATCATGGCCATTATTATTAAGCATTAAGTTAGAAACAATTGTGTTTTTATGTACTGTCACGACAGCACATGCAGTACTTTCCAACACAACACCATTTGTCTTTTGACTACACAAATGAATATTAAATTCATTTTTCCTATGCAAGTCACTTTCCATTGTGCCCATGTTTTGTACCAGTTTTGGAAAAGTGTTTTCCACAGAGGCATGACACTTTTTTAAGCATGGGTTTGGTTGGCTCAAGACTGGGGTCCCACCACCATCTGAAAATGTGATGGTTTGCAGCCGTTGTTGAAAGAACTCGTTCATGCGAAGAGTGGTGTCACCACCGTGTACTAAAAATTTGATGATATGTTACTGTTCTTTGTTTGTTAGATAAGTAGATAGTATGAGAAGTCCAGTCAAAAGCATAAAAAAATAAAAATAAAAAAAAATTCGGGTTGGCCGGTTGGCGGGTCGAAAAAACCCAACCCGAACCTGCTTTTTTCGGGTCGGTTTCGGGTCGACGGGTCGATTGACAGCCCTAGCTACCGCATCGTGTGGGCATCCGTCTAGTATATCAAAATTTGATGTACCTATATCAACTCCCTATGTAAAAGATAGCCTGCCCGAGATGGGTAACTCGGTTGGTTTATTTATTATATTCTATTGATCGAATATTCTTGGCCAAAATGTTGGATCAAAGATATATCTCTAATGTCTAATATATAATTAAAGAGAAACCTAAAATAGTTTTTAGTTAAGTTTACACCATTGGATGATTTTCACTCTGGATGATATAACCATCCATTAATTTTGATGATGTCATCTTTGACCAAGGAATAAATCAAAACATCTTTAGCCCTTTTACGATTTTACTTGTCAATTTTCTTCCTTTAACTCCTTATTAATATAATAGAAAATTTCCATTACCATAAATACTATAAACTAATATCTATTAATGATCGATTTTTCATTTATTTACATAAATAAATTATCGACATACTAAAGTGTTTAGTTATTTTTTTTCTCTAACCCATATATTAGATCAAAGTTAAAAATATATGAAGTTTAAATTTTTGTTTCTTATAAACGATTTAATATGAATTTATATTTAAGTTTATTAATATGTTGATTGTTATAAAATTATATGAAGTTTTAAATTTAAGATTTTTATACATGTTTGTCACCAATAATTTAATATTAACGATTAAGTTCATAACACGTACTAAGATGTGTAAATAAATAATTGGTATATTAAAAGTTTTGGTGATGGAATTTAACTGAACTTTTTGGTTAGTGTATATCCTTTTTTTTTTCTCTAAAATGTGTGATATAATATAATGGATATAAATATGTTTTGATATTAAAAAGATGTTTTTTTGCACCAAATAATGCAATAATTTGATTTGGAGATGTTCTAGCAAGTGTCATACTTAATGTCCAATTAATTTTCTATGTGTTATTAATAAATATGATTGTAAACTCTTATGAAGCTTTATCATGTGATTAGTTATATATATATATATATATATATTATTGCGTATTTTTTTTTAACGTTTGATTTGGGTATGGACCTGCGAAAGACCCAACTAGTGAATTCAAGAAAAAAAACCCCACAGACTTGTCACTCCAAAGAATCGGACCCAAGACCTGTGAGTAAAACCAGGAAAGTTTCCTCATAGTCCCCAGATATTTTATCGCGTATTACGCGAGAAATAATGTAGTTATATATAGATTGATAGAACAAAATATATAATCTAGTTATATCAAACTAGTCATAAACAGAAGTCTCACTTTGATAACATGTGAGATTAAGATGAACCTTTTTCTAATCGTTTGATAGGTAAAAAGCTTGAATAAACTAAGATGTTTAAAGTTATGAAATTAGTACAGACGATAAATATCCACATGAACTTAATATAATAAACTAAAGGCCTAATTTTGATCGAATTGCCACATTTAGAAATGATCTACAAATTTATCATTGTTAGAAATAAAGTCTTATTAATTGTATACATATAGTAATATGTTATCATTATTATAAACGAACTTCATTATTATATAGTTGATTTTGTCAAAAATTCGTTTCTATTTTTTTTTTTTACCGGAAAAATTCGTTTCTATTAATGATAACACTATGGGTATGTTTGGCAAAACTAGCTGGTAGCTGGTGGCTGGTGGCTAGAAGCTGGTAGCTGTAACTGGAAGCTGGTAGATATATTTAAGTGTTTGGTAGAGTAGCTGTAGCTTTTAATAAAATGTGTAAAATGACAAAAATAGACATAAATAAAAAATACGTAACATTAAACAATATTTAATATTAAAAACACACACACATATATATATGTATATAGGCAAAAATGAATATGAGGTTGTCCTTCATCTAAGCTTAGATGAGGAACCCCTCACATGTTAATATTTAAATAATTTGTTTTCAAATAAATCAATGATTTGGGCCCCATGTTTTTAATGATTAAAATACTAAAATGTGAGGGGTTCCCCATCTAAGCTTAGATGGGGGACAACCCCATATTCACCTTCCCCATATATTAGCACATGGATTAGTATGTTATTAGAAACTTAAAGTTTAAATGGTAATTCTTTTTAAAAGTATGTTATTAAAACTTAAAGTGTTTTCAGTGAGGTAGATAAGGTAGCTTTTCGCCCATTGGATATGCGTTTGATCTGATCTAACGATTCAAATCAACGTGGTGGCATTTTTGTAAAGAAGTCGGAGTTCTGCAACACAGACCTTTTCTGACTTCATTTGAAGATTACCACCAACTTTCACTGAAGAAATCTCCATTTTGACGATTTTTCCACTTGAGCCGAATGAAAAAAGAAAAAAAAAAACCTCACCTTTAGTAAAAAAATCTTCAGATGAAGATTGTATAAATCTTTAAATGAAGATTTCTTCACTAAAACTGAATGAAAAACAAAAACTTCACACTAAAGATTGGCAATTGTAATTCAATGAACAAATCTTCACATTGTAGATTCTTCATTGTGGCTGAACGATAAATGAAGACTTCTTAGGGTATAGCTTTTAGAGTTTAGCAACTCATTAAAAAGCTAAACCCTAAACTATATCCAAGGCCATAGAGTTTAGCCGTTGGGGTTTGTATATAAAGTTTAGCATTTAGGGTTTAACAAAATGAAGATTAACCACTGTACTTCAGGGAAGAAATCTGAATACAATGATTAATGTTCATTTTGAGTATATGGGTTTACCCTAGTTAGACTTTAATTTTCATTTTGCTAAACCCTAAATGCTTAACTTTACATTCAAACCCCAAATCTGAAGTGCAGTGGTTATATACAATGATTTAGCTTTTTAATTAGAATCCAATGTGGTAGAGGTTTTTGAGGTAGATGAGGTAGGTTTTAGAAGAAGACTAATGAAATCTTCATATGAAGATTGAAGAAATTTTCAAATAAAGAATTTCTTCACTGAACCTGAACGTAAAATCAAAATGAAGATTAGCTTGTGGGGTTTGGAAACATGAAGATTCTTTTTTTTAAAGAAATCTTCACAATGGAGAAAAAATTCTTTTTTTTAAGATTTCTTCAATCTCAAATTAGAATGAACCTGAAATTATAATTTTGCAAGTTATAAGCACATTTTACATATATTTATTTTTATATTTTAACAAGTGAACCATACTTGCCAAAAAAGAATAAAGATAATATGGTTTCATTACTTATTCTCTATCTTTTACAATTTTTTATAATATATAAATTTTACACCATATTAAACATTATAACTTAGTCAAATGATTAATTTCTTAAATTTTTAGAAAGATCTTTTTGAACAGATCCTTTTCTTTCTACAACTTTTTATGATTGAATAAACACTTTTTAATCGAACTAGAGTAATGGACTAAGACACAAACTAGAATATTTTGAGGACAATAAGACAATTATGTCTACTTGCACTAATATAGTAATATTTATTATATTTAAGTTTGATGATATATACCATATCCTGATAATGATTTGGATTAAAAATTTAATGTATAATTAAGGAAGTTAATGATTATGGTGAAACAATTAGTTTGCCGTCCATCTGATGGGGTAATAAACTAGCTCTCCATATATGATGGCAAGACATTTCCGGTTTTAGAAGGTACCTGTAAAGTAGATACTTGAATGTACAGTACCGCCATAGATATGAATCTTTCTTCCCAAATAACTGACGAGGTATTCAAATCAGAAGAAGGTGAATGTGTAACTCGAGGTTTTATTGCACTAAATCCATCAAGACGGAATCCAGCCAACATTGGTGAAGCTGGAGATAGATATTGTTCCAACACCAGGTCATTGTCAATTAACCTCTCAGCCTCAACTGGAACCTACAAAACAGGAAAGAAGAATGTTGACAGACAGAAGGATGATTCAATGTTTCATGACTAATAGATGTACCTTGAATCTGTTGAGGGAAGGAGGTTTCTCCAACCAGCTTCTTATGCTAATCTGGTCAGAGCTTTGTGGTGACGCATCTATTTTCACAGGACTTCCAATTACAACAATTCTTTTTGCATGCAAACATGGATCAATTTCCAGTGGTCCTCCTAAAGATGAATGCCTGGAAAAGGGGTTTTCATCCAAGGATAGAAGATCGAAATCGTTGTCAAGATTTACAGAGCTTGAGCCAGCCTTCTGGATACTTAATTTAATCCAGATCATGCGACAATGAATAGGATTTCGAAAAGAAAAGTTGATGTGCCTTGGGTTACCAGGTTTTTCAGGCCCACAAAGCTCAGGGGAAGATGTGATGAATGATTGAACATCCCATTTTCCCATAAATGTTCTTTCTTCCTTGTGTATTTTATTGCTTACCCATATTTGCACCTGCATAGTAAGTAAACCAAAATGATGAAAAAGATAGGTCAACGTATGAAATTAAGCATGAACATATCATGTTACAAGTGTGTTAAGCTTAAACAAGTCAACAAACAAACATAAACTTCATCTCTTTTCCAAGATAAAAGAACGCACTATCTGTAGTTTGAAATTCTAAGACAAATTTATGAACTATGTTGCGTTTAACATGAAATCTTCTTGTTAACAATTCCTCAGTATACAGCATAGTACATCACGAGCAAATATAATAGACTACTATTTAGAGTTTTTAGGATCATTTAGACAGGACGTTTGGACATAATACAGACAGCCAAGCATACTGTGCATACACCAACACACAAATATATGCATCGCATTTGCACAATCCAAAATGTTAGTGCTCCTCAATCCCACAAAAATAGCCAACTTCAATGGTACACACAAAATAATGTAGCAGTTGGTTATTGCTCAAATACAAGAATGCCAAAAAAAAAAAAAAACCCTATCATTAAATTATTAATCCTCTACATCCAAAGTCGATTTCCAGTATTTTGTAATGATTATTCTCCCAACAAGATATTTATCAATAAAAGCTATCCAAGAAGAAAATATTACAATCCTTTACTGGTAATTCCAAAACTAAAACCATTCTGATTATTGTAAGGTGGAGAGAGTATAAGGAAAACACTTTGCTGTCAAGTTAAAGAACAACGTGTACTGAAGATCAAATGAAGTCCCCAAGACTCGATGACTTCGCACATCAAGCTTTTTATATAAATCAGAAGTATTATGATAACAAGTAATGCTTAAGGAAAAACTGAACCTTAACACAAAAACATAAATTTACTTACAGTAGGAGAATCAGATACAGAATAACCACAGGAACTAACAAAAAGGGCAACACTGGAGACACTGGAAAGCCTTCCGAGAACAATTACAAACTCAACGGAAGAGATAGTAGGGGGAGCTTTCCAGTATAGCTGTTGTGATAAAGAATCCAAAGGTGCAAGCAACGACAAGAGTGGAGCTGAACCTGGAGCTGATTCAATCTAACAAAATGAAAAATGAAATTTTAGCGATAGAACAACTTACTTCATTACATAGATAGCTCTTTCAGTAATATCATGTTATCTCCATAGTGTGTATATAATCTGAACCATAACGAATCTTCATTGCTGGAAAGAACTTGTGTACATACATCTCTCAGCTCTAAAATTTCTTAACTAAAAGTTTATTACTGAAATCTATCAAGAGAAATCTAAAAGTTTATCCCACTCGGGTCATAATTGCCTTACAAAGAATGGGAAAGCAATATCAACATTGAAGCTACGCCAACCTATCACATAAATCATAACGTAACTGAACTACTCAAAACAAAGCATCAAGACACGGATATTGTGGTCAATACCCCCAAGCCACATAAAGGAACATACAAGATTTCAGTTGCAACTTTACTACCCTATTAATAGAGGCACTTTGATTATACTTCCCTAACAAAAACTTAAGGGCTTGCATATGATTATATCCCAAAAGACAAGAATAGAATCAATCTTCAGTCGTAATCGTAAGTCTGAGCAATGAATCCTGACTTACTGGATGATCAGGGAAAGGCCATACTAAGAAACATAACTGTATATCTAGGAGACTACTAAGTGATCCTGTTTAAGCAGGTAATTACAGATGCTTATCACCAGTAGAAAACTAAATTAGCATCAACTTATGTGACAGAGGAAAGAGAAACAATAAGAATACTTTAATGGCATACAAAGAACCAGAGGAAAGAGAATACCGAGTACAGAATGCTACCAAACGGAAATTCAGCTAACGATTCTTGTCCCTTGAGCAACTGCTGGAAGACCTTAGTTACATGTGTGTCAGACTTTATTATTCTTCTGGAAAGATGGTCCATTCCTACCACTTGGTGTAAGGCTCTAAAAGCAGCAAGGTCAGATCGACTACTTCTTCGATGGCTGACTAAAACCCTAACATAGTCCAGGATGAGTGCATCAAGAACAGTATCATGGCAACACAACTTACAAATAACCCCATCCATCGTCACAGAACGACTTAAAGAGTCTCTATAACTTCCAAGAAGAAGAGCTCCTTTACCAGCACAACAAACTCTGCAAACCTTGCGTCGACACTCAGAGCACGTAAACATGGATATCGAAGAAGATGTTGATGTTAAAGTTTCAGCACGAACCTGACATGAGGCCCCACAGCAACCTTCACCAATTTTATTTATATTCCAGAAATCGATGTCATTATCACCATCAGTAGAACCAAGACCAATAGAACCGACACTCTTATCTTCTAAGAAAGTGTGACCAAGAAGTGCAAGGGCATTTGCAGCTTTACATAATGAACCGGTGTAAGATTCTTCAAGCAATATATTGGGATTTATAGTAGCTGGATCGATGCCAATAGACAACAAAGCTCTGTCACGTTCAGCAGCAGAAAGATTTAGGCGAAAACGTTCGATTTCTAGTTTCATTGCTTCTACAAAGCCTAAATCGTTAGCCTGCAAAACTCCAACTACATTAATTAGCACATTCAAAACCCCAAAAGGAATCTTTTTAAAGAGCCTGCATCCTCACAAAGGTCCACAAAGGAGATTATGACATTTGAATATTTGACTTGGAGATAATGTAAAACTTAGATTTTTAAATACAACAGCATTGGTGTAATTCTCACACATTAAAGTGGAAAAACTTTGAATCTCCAACATCAATGTGTAAGGAGAGTTGACATGGAACTCTTAAGATTTCACATTTGGGAGCTATTAAGAGCCAAAATGAGGAAGGGCGTGTCAACAATTATCAAAGAAAATAAAAACAGGTTTTGTTTAGTCATATTCAGGCAACCAAACAATTATTGAACAAGTTCTTTTATTGGACATGTTCTGTCATCAACCACATTCAAATACATTTGTGACTTTATCCAAATATATTTGTGAATTTGCATCATTTGATGGTTCTCTCGAATCTCTTGATTGTATGGAATCGTCACTAATGTTATATCCAAGTTCATGCGATTTTGGTCGTTTTCCATGATCTCTATTGATGAAATAGTGAATGTTTCAAAGAAAAGAGATTCAAAAGCCTGAGTTTAATATTGAAGAGATTGAAAAGAACGTGGCAGACGAATAAGCAGATCCATGTTTACTTGGGAGACTTCTATCACACTGATGGGTGCAGTGCTACAAACAGGAGCAATGTGGTGAGTGATGGGAGATGTGTGGGATGTGCAGAGCTAGGTCATGTGCAGGATGGTAGTTCGCAGCACTTATGTGAACATGAATAGGATGTAATTAAGGTAAGGAATAGGAATAGAATTCTAAATATTGAGTATCAGGTCACCAATCAAGAATTCAGGATGCAATGATTCAAGCAAGCCAATCCATATATATTTTGGCAAGCCTTGTCTTTTTTTGGTAGGCCCCGGTGACCAGTGGAAGCCTGCTGCCAAAGAGGCGAAACCCTACCCTACCGATGTAATTTTACATCCCACAGCTTCGGCAGATCGCTTAGCCCATCCCCGACCGTTATGCCGTAGTGCACCAAAGCGCCCCAAAACTAATAGAGGCCGGGCCAGAGCTGCTACAATTGCTTCAGTGGGAGCTGTTGCCGGGCCGATGCGGCCGGTTACCGGGAACCTTTTGGTTGCCGGAAAACTACGTTCATTTGCCGGCTATTGAAAGAAAAATTATCATGACCTGGACCAATCTGTTCTAGCCTAAAGGACAAAACTTCATTACACAAAAGCAAAAGCATATCATTGAACATACCACATGTGAGGCAGTCAACCTCTTGAAACAGCTTATATACTGCTGAGGACCACTTTCGGTTGACACTTTATCATGAACTGAAACTTTAGGAATGTCGTTTACTTCATCATGATCATGAAACGGGTTGAGAAATGGATCATGTAAAGCAGTTTCTTGCACTGGTTGTGGAATAGATCCTGATATAATGTCATCACCTGATAAGAGGTCTACCCAGGTGCTGGTGGAAATTTCGGATTTTGTGGGTGGCAACACATCACTGATAAGAGCCGCTGCAAAAGGGTTGCTGTTTACCTCAGATGAGAAAAGATTGGTATTGTTTTTAACTTTATCAATATGCTCCCATAAACTCATGCCGGGGCCATCAGATGTAAAAAAATCTCTCCATGGAAGAGTGATTCCAAGTATCTCTACCTGTTACGTAATCCAGTAAAGAGCAATCAACTAGAAATTAAATTAACCAACTGTCACCATAAACTTCTACACTTTTGGATATAGGACAACAAATGCAGATAAAAAAAGAAGTTGATTACAAAACAGACTATAAATCAGAAATTAAATCAAACATGTTTATCAAAGAGATGAGGAAAGAGCATGGTCACAAACATATAAACATGCTATCAGATTTGTTCTCCTAAAACTATATAACCATGCAATAACTCAATGACTCAATTTACTATTGAACGTGGAGATAACAGGAGATTCTTTTACTTTGCATATAACCAATGAGGTTTCTGAAGTGATATTATCAACTACTGGGGAAAAAAACATTCTATCAAATCAAGAATGCCATGCCACTGAGAAACAGCAATTCATTTGACCATCTTAATAGGCAGGCCAATTCCTATGTCTTACAATGTCAATCATATCAAGAAATCAGATGCTCATTTTGAAACAGAGATGATGATCATACCAACATTAACATCATGTCACACCTAAATTGGTCACCATAGGATGGTAGCAAATTAAGTGAAGCATTGGATTAGGGAAAAGAAAGAAGTAGGTAACAACTATTTACAGTAATGAGATGACTCTTGCTTACAATTAAGAACACCCATGCAAACTTAATTGAATTAATAAATTAACATAACAGTAATGCTACAACTTTCATTTAAATGTACCTCACCGAGAGTGATTGGAGTTCTTGCTGACACAGCGGGATAGAAGGTGAGTACAACCACACGAGTAAGAAAGTCTAGTTCACCTTCCAGTTCTTCAAAATCATACAAAAATGCAAGATTTGTAGTATCTTGGGCATGTAGGCGTGCACCAGCTCCTGTAACAGCCATATCCTCAGCACTAGTAGGTCCTGGTATGGGTATCACAATGTTTGTTCCATTCGCACACTGAGGAATAGATGCTCCCTGTAAACAAAGACAAAACTTGATTAAAGTAAAACCAATATACTGCCCTGTGCGCATACAGGGAGCTCTCTTTTTCCAATCAAGAGAAATAAATAGTTTATTAGAAAGCTCGTTATTATAATAATTAAATAAACTCCAACCTCATCCAAATTGGGAGCGATGGAAATTTGATTAAAAGTAAATAACCAAGCAAAAGAAGAGGGAGATAAGAATGAAAATAACATAAACTAAAAGGACTATGATATGATGACTGTTTCCTTCAACTCCTCCTCAACCTGTTAGACATTCTCTTATTCCTATTTCTCCTTACAGGTGTAGTGTTGAAAGTTAGTACTTAGCGTTGTATCCAAGGGTTCCTTGGATACAAACCTAACCCTTGGATACAAAACATGTCAATAGAGCTTCACCCACTTTATGATGGCATTACCCGTTACTCCGTTTGTACTTCTGATAGTATCCTTCCTCCTGTGACAACTCGTCAACCCATTTTGGTTTCCCATATAGTACATGCATGATGTCCTTTGAACAGCCACAATCACAACCATAACCATATTACCATCAATCATTGCTTTTATAGCATGATTAGAACTTCTGGCATCATAGTTATAATATCTAACACCCAAATGTTGAGGATAACCCTTAAATGCCCACTATATATTAACAGTATTATTTGACTATCAATCAAACACTTACACACGACTTCTATTCAATACCTAAGTAGAAAATGATCTGAAAGAAAGAAAGGATATTGCAATGAGAACTACAATATAGACTTGGCAGGGAACATGGTATTACATGACACATACATGTGAGGTACGTACAAGGTATGAGTTGATGAGGACATTATTGACATCAAGCAAAGGAAAACTGGAACAAAAAATCAGATTACTTATGAGTGAAATCCTTAGATTGATGAGTTTTGTTTTGTTCAAATGACGTGAACAATGTCCACCCATTATGACACATTACCACATAACTTCATGGTTCACAAAGGTGACAAAACCTTCCAGAAAGCCTAAATCTACAAACATCGGAGTTCTCAACATAGCAACCTTCAGCCCATTCCTTTAGTCTAATCTACAAATGAGACATCTGCTGAATGGATAAAATAAAAATCAACTATCATCAATCTTTCTCTTCATTTTGAAGTTCACTTGCACTACAGATTATATCTGTGACCTATTTGATTTCTTATATCCTATACTTGAATGTCTAAGCCATCCTTAACAATTAGATATAAAACTTAGAGATGCAGCTGCAAAAATCAAGGCTGGATCTAGTTCATTGAGCAAAGAAACTAAACACTCTTTGGGGTCAGAAAAACTAGTTAAAACCAGCATTATGATGAAAGTTGACCAGAAATAACTGCTATAGAAGCACTTCAAATTATTCGATTAAGAAGGCATGAAAAGTGTGGCTACTAATGGAACATGCCTAATGCTGGAAGAGATGAATCAGACCTCCACAACAAGTTTAAGTCCATCCAGATCACGTCCAGTTCTCACGTCAACTCTAGACGGAAATGTTGAACTATCTGCACCATGTGCAATTGTGAGAAGAAGCTGACAAACATGGCAAGGCTCGCCAAGATGTACAAAAAGTTCCATAACATCTGCTGCCTGCGGAGAAACCTGTAAAACACAAAAATAGTCACTATATTTGATGGTAATTTCAGTTTGTAGCTTGCAATAATGAAAATGTATGATAATGCTAAATGTTAAGCCTTGGAAAATAGAAACGTGTATGGGTTACCCAGATGAGTTCTTTTTGCTTAAAGCTAAGAAGACTGCCTCCATCATCAGAACTCGGCAAAATGCTGGCAACCGGCTTAAGCAGGCAACCGAATGGTCTACTAGGCACCTATCAAGGAGGGGGAAGATAAGAGATATAAGGTGATGCTCTATTGCAGCTAAAAACGATAGAATGCATATGTAGATTTCTATGTCCACCAAAAACAATTTCTTTCGCATTTCTAGAGCTAAAATGATAGAATGAATATGTAGATTTAAGTTATAAAAAAAACTATAAAGTTAAAACTACAATTGTGGTTATGCCCGAAACACTAGCAATTAGTAAACTTGAAACACAAGAAATTGATATTATGATCTAGACAACTTTTATCAGTTAAAAACTACATCAAACTGAAAGTGCGGCAAATAATAAAGACAATAAAAAAAATTACCAACATGCTGATTCATTAAAAGATGGTTGTCTCATTTGAGTCACTTTATGCACCATGTACACAAAACAAAACAAAAATATCTTATCAGGTTAATTCCTCTCCTACGAGGTAAAAAGGAAAACTGTGGATATTGTTGATATGTATTATAAAATCAACGTTATGGGAAAATATATTGTGTATTTCATTGAGCTAAAGAGTGAAGACCTTTAGAGAACACACGTAACAAAGATATGAGCGGAGCGGGTAAACAGAAATGGAAAAGAAATCAGGACCCTTCTTCTTAGTCTAGGATTCTGAAAAAAAAGGTGAATCATAATCTTAATCTCCAACACCCTCAAGTTGGATCAATAGTATTCCCAACTTGCACAACGTCCGCCCCTGAACTCAAAATATGGACATTTGGTACTGCAACAGGATTTAGATTCTTGAACTGGAGAGTCATCTTCATGATGAAATTAACCAGCATCTTGACTGGAACCGGGAATACAACCTGGACAGGGACTGGAGGCATTACCAACACTATAACATGATATGGAATACGATACCAACAGCAAAGACCAGGGACTGGGATAGGAACAAGAAGTGGCGACAATGACCGGGAACTGGAATCAAGACCTTAATCTGAAACTGAAACCAAGAACTCAACCCAAAGCTGGAACAGGAGTCTCGAATAAGGACAGGGACAAGAATTCGAGATTGAATTCAATAAGAGATCAGATATTAAGAAATAAAACCATAAACATCGCCTGGAACCCAGGACTGGTAACAGGGACAGAACAAAACCAGGAGGGTTGGTGAACAGGAGAAGTCGAAGAGTAAATCAGAAACTAGGCCCGGTCACCTAACTAGGAGGTTTTCAAACATTTACAGAAGCATGGTATTCGAACGTGGCTGGAAGACACGTTAGGATTTAGGCGACACAGACGCCAGCAGACTAGAATTCTGGCAGAGGCTGTCTAGATTTCTGGTGGTGGCAAATAGACCTGTATTAAGAGCACTGGCTTTGACAACATGTAGCAAATCAGTGATCTGGGAAAATATATTATGTACTCCATCGAGAGATAAAGACCTCTATATTCACTAAATCTATTTTAGGCGCCAGACTCAAAAATACCAACTTATACAAAAACCAGTCATTCACATTTACAAAAGGCCTACATTACCTAAAAGCTCTCATAAAATTCTAACCAAAAAAAGTGCCATGACGATGAATTATAAGTTGCATTATATAATAAGCCATTTAGAACTGTGAGGTACTAAACTGGCACACCCATTGCCCACAGACCACTACAAAGAAATGGTAAATATCGAATAACTTGCAGCTGTCATTAGGTCAGCAGTGCAAGGTGCAGGTTTCCGGTCAGGAAACATACAACTGCAGTGCTTTGGGTACAAAAAATGATTACAGGCACGTGTTAGCTATTCACAGTTTAAGAATGCTGTAGCAGCCAAAGGCCGGTTACAGAATGAGATACACACATGCAATCATGCACCTACATATGAAAACAACAACCATCAACCGACATCATTAGCTCCAAGAAACATCGGTCAACAGAAAATGATAATCTTACATAAAACTGGGATTTAGAGCAAAATAATACATGAAACTGCAAGAAATGAAGAAAGAAATATGATAAGAGAAGAAAAGCATCGCAATGGGAATTTTCACAATAGTAGGCATGGATGAGTTATTAAAATTCATATTCTTGTAAATTAATCACATATAACAATGGGACAAAATTGGAGCTTTGTGATATTTATTATCCTTTCAGTTACTCGTAATATATTGACCTTAAAGAGTGGTAAATATATATGTCCGCTATCTACATACTAACTCCCTAAAAAACCTTGTTTAGTTGTGTCGTATATCTTTCTCCACTCTATTTCTCTATCTCGTGAAACCCCCGCATGTTTTCCATCACTATTGATATCATTTTCGGTTCAGCTTTATGTCACTACGATAAAATTATGTGTGTTACTGGACATGTAAATTATGGTCAACTTTAGCAAGATTTAATAACCTTCAACATGTTTGAAATATGACTAATTTCCACACCTTTAGGGTAAAGAAAAACTCCGTAAATTTGGTGTAGAGAAGTTTTTTGCGAATTCATATTCGGTTTTCAGTTTTAAACCGAAACCGAGCCGAATTCAAATTTGGTTTTCAGTCCAGTTTGTGCAAATTGAATTCAGTTTTGGTTCAGTTTTCGGATTGCACGCCAGAAAATAAAAAACCGAATACACCAAACAACCCAAAGACAGAACCGATGAACACCCCTACCTATAATACTCATGCATATGTTAGTTATGAGCCACTCATGGTTTCCTTAGTAATGTGTTGAGGGAAAAAAATCAGAAGATTGATTCATCACCAGCAGATACATACATATAAGGGTTGGACTGGAAGTGATGGAAGATGCTTAAAAAGCCGTATACCAAGGAACATCTCTAACTGCTTTTGACGAGAGCTATCCACAACTGCGTTTTTATATCTTCTCTGCAAAGTTATTTTCATATTTTGTGCCACAGAAAATTGTTTGAACTTTCCTGCTTCCTCACTAAATATGCTTAGAATTTGACTGTGCATTGCTTTAGATCCAGTGTAGAGTGTTGCATGAATATCACCAGCTATCAGAAAGAGATCAGCCAGTTGACATACTGGTGACAAAATTGTAGACCTTTTGAACTCCTCAAACGTCATGTCAAAACGCTTCCAGGGTTTATCTGGACATGGATGGTTCCAGGTTGTAGTCCTAGTATTGTGATCAATATAATATGATTTTCCAGTTACAGCATCAGATCTTTTTTCCCATCCTGGCGGCAAAGGGGCAGTATATCCCCCATAGTTATTAGCTGACTGATAGCCAATGGCCAAGTCACTATCAAGGGATATTCCAAGCCGCCTACACTGCTCTGTGAAAACTTGAAGAGCGCCAAAATAACTAGCAGCATTTGTCCGATCCAAAGAATCCGCACAATTGAAGCGTATGACTCCGTGTTGATGTAAACGTAAGCAGAATGCACCAACAAGGTCTTCATTATAAATTATTTCACCTTGACAGTCCTTCATTCTCTGACGAGAGGGAAGATAATCTCCTTCAGAAATGCCTATGGATATTGTCGGTGCTTTTAGAAGGTACCACAGTCCTTCGATGGTTCTATGTTCACCCTTTAATTTAATACTGGCATGCCAATCATAGTTTATTAAATGAACTCTAGTGTTAGGAAGTTTCCCTGTTGATCGGATGTGATTCATAGATTCCTCAAAATGATGAACTAAAATGGACTCGGATTTCCCTTCCCCATTCCGTAACAGGTTAATGCACACAATTGGAACCGAAGGACTTTTCTTTAGGTTTGTACCAACCACGTCCATATTTCGTCTATCATATCTCTTAGATAATCTCTGGTAATACTCTGTGCTTCCTCTATATGGATCACGGTCAGAAATATAAATTTCTGCTTCTGCAGCAGTGATCTTTAGTTCTGCGCCCCACCAAATGGGAATAGTTCCTCGTCTCCATATATAGGTATTGAAGGGCACACTTTGACCGGCCCTTTTGGGAACCCATACAAGTTGCTCACACTCAACTTCATTGCCTGCCGGCAAAGATGACAATCAAAACAAAGATCAAATTAAATATAAAGAATCAATGGCTTTATATATATGTATCCTAAGTAAACCTGTTAAGTGTTTATATTTGTTCAAGCTACTTTTTACCACCTTCAGATAACCCAAAAAGTACACCCCTTTCACTCTCTTGATAATTTCAACTTCAAAACATATATAATTTGTACTTCCTTTTCAAATTTACAACACTCTTCTCGATGGAGATACTTCACAAAGACATGTTATAGAAGAAGGAAACACAACCAACCAGAAAACTAACAGATTTTGCTAGATTATGCACATGACTGATGAAATCTCAGGTCAAAGTTCACAAAATTATTAAAGAAATCAAGTCATCCATGGAAGGTGGCTTCAACATTACCATTATTTACTAACTTCAACTGTATGTTTAGAAGGAGCTTATTCATGTGCTAAGAGGTCAGCTTAGACGCTTAATTATTCTCATGGGGATTATAATATTTTCCTCACCAAAGAAACTACTATTCAAAGGCTTGCTCTCAGATTTTTGCCTTTTTCTATCTTCTGTATAGAGTTACCTTTAGGTTTTGGGTTTAAACTCAATTACTTGTATGATATTCAGTTCCTACATAGTAACATTCTGATATCAATTAGACCCCACCTAGCTATCAGAAGTTCTGTTTGCTGCGAAATTGCCATATACTAAAGTGAAATGAAAATATAGAATAAACATGACGTATAATGCATCCCATAAGTGTTATGAGGTATAAGAGTGCACTTCCTAAACTTGTTTCACTTATGGATATGCTTATAGCTAACAGTTTGCTCACTCATACGTCCGGATTATCCCTATACTATATAGTATTATGTACAACTTTCTTAGAAACTGGGAATACAAACTTTTCTTACTTAAACGCACTAGAGAGACAGCTTAGACAGGAAAATAAACTTAAAAAAGCAAAGAAGCCAGTACAAGAACTCAAAGACTCGTGAGATTATAGACATGTGAACGAACACAATGCACCCACTGAATTTCGCAAGATAAATGTATTCACATAAAAAAAAAAATCAACAATGTAGTCTTGGAAGATGCCAAGCTACCTGTGCTGTAGCATGAATTAATGCCTCTTGCTAAGTATCTAGTGCCAGGATGAAGCCTGCTTCGACGAGCAATAAGAGCAACAATTCCTTCTTGCTGACCTAAGCTTCCAAAACTTCGACACTCTACAAAACCCTGTAACAAAAATAATGGATGGCAAATCATCACACAACATATACACACATTTGCCCCATGATAGGCTGTATTGCTAGATGCTTGTGGATTTATCATGTTTTAGGATGGCAAATCATCACACAACAAAATATAAGAGCCTGTACATAGGCGGTCTAGACTTGTTTCAATTATTCTATATAGGGGGTATTAATTTCTGCAAATGCACAGTCAATAACGGCATACATCAAGAGGCAATACCTGCAGTAAAATGACACAGTGGTGCTCCAGACCAATAGTCTTGAAGGGATTTGAGAACCAACGATTCCAAACAAATTCTTCATCAGGGTTGGTTACAGAAGAGTGACTTGGAAAGGGGCGAGTAATGTCCCTTGTTTCACAAAAGTAGTGTTTTCCATCAATATCAAGTTCAGCCAGTTCTTGAATGTTCTTTAATTCTCCTTTCCCCTGAGTTTGAGGATTTTGAAGACAGACTTTGACCCATTGGCTCTCGGTAACAGTGTATACACAACCGTCCCCAGGCAAATTAGGAATGCTAGGAGTCAGCTTAGTTGCAACAAGCAGCAAGGCAGAGCTCCCGAGGACTGCATAGCCTAATATGGCTCTGGCATAAATAAGAGTTTTACAAGCAGACCTCGAACCATTAGTGATGTAGTTTAAGGCCTGGTCTTGGGAGTTGAAAACATCATAACCGAGCTTGCGGTGATGTATAAGAGATCCGGTAGTGGGATCGATATAAATGACCTGAGTGTCTTTGGTAGAAGACAAGGTAGAAACAATATAAACCTCATCGGTATCAAGAGTAAGAACAACAATAGAAGTAGACCTCAATCCAACGGCTGAAAAAAATCAAATACAACATCACATATTCATTCACATACATACATACATACTAGTTGATTTTGATGAATAATAAGCATAGAGCTAACCAGGTGATTCCATGAAACTGGATTAGGCGTGACACTCCTGTTGAACCACCGATCAAAATATAAATATATAAATATACTTATATTGATGATGACGATGAAAAAATAAACGTACAGTTAAAAAGAAATTGAGACGGTTATTTGGATTGGATAACAACCTCCTACTGATCGATATCGATATAGTAAGTTGTAAGTAAGTAATGAATGATTTATTTATTTAGAGAGTGATGGATGGATGAGAAGATAAAACATACAAGCAGCTGGCAGGCGGCAGTTGAATTGGGAGATAGCGCCGGCCGGAAGATCGTCCCTTCAAACCAAACACAGATCCAACAGAAGTCGTCTTTCTTTCCCTTTTATTGGAGTTTGGGTTTTAACTTTCAACATTAGTTTTATGGATCCGGTTTTAAAAGTGAGAATAAAATATGTTGATTAGTTAAAAACAAACGGGGGATGAAGTAAAACAACAACAACAACATTACCCGATCTCTACCGGAGCGGGTATAGGGAAGGTAACCCAAAAGGTAGAGAGACTGCTTTCATATGGACCTCCGGCCAAAGAGAGGAATAATAATAACAATGTAAGGGAAAAGGGAAACATACCTGACGGCCGCGAATCGCATAGCTACCTATACGATAGATTATAGAAACAGAAAACATGCAGCATAAAAACATACTACGGATAAGATGCTACTCAAACATTACTACAAATAATACAAATAATACCTATAAGATGCTATTCAACCAACAATACAAATAAGATTAGGCCACCTAACTATAAAAAGCAACCCCCGAAACCCCTACAAGGGTTACTTAATCTACCGTATGCTTCTAAAACTAACCCTAGTCCTCTACGAGACCTCCTATTGGTCATGTCCTCCGATAGGCAAACCTATTTTGGGGTAAACAAAGACGCTAGAGTAACCTCCCCCCTCGGCTTTGGCCTACCTCGCAGGCCGAAACCAACTACAGAGGTCAAAACAGAAACAAAAGTCTAAAAAAAAAAAAATTACATAACCTTTTCTCATATGCCTTCCTCTCCTAGGCTACGTCTTCCTTCCGGGAAAACTCCTTTGGATAGATGACTAGTACAATGGGAGCTATATAATGAGTTTATGTTATTTGATTGCTAGTCATTTGTGTAGCTGGGAATTTTGAAGTTACAATGTCCTATAATTATTTAATTTTCATGAGATTGCTAATGGACATTAGTTTGTTTAGTTTCACTTGTTGGTAGTTGTAGTGAAATACTTGTATTTTCAATAATGGAATGAAGGTGTTTAATTTTATGATATCAACGATTTCTATCTGATTGATAAGTTGATATACATGTTTAAGTGAATTGAAAATGCAAGTGATTGGTGTAGGACGAATCGGTGTAAATATGAGTACATTGCTTATATTCTGATTAAACTATATTCTTGTCCTGCAGAATCATGGCTAGGAATTAAAGACAGAGAACAGCAACTTCATCATCCGTTTTGAATGAAGAGCCAACTTGGGGAACTTCAAAGCATTTATCGGAAGTAAGACCTCAATGGCAGCCCATCTTGTATAAGAATAAGGTTTTACACAATAAGGATCCGTATTGTTATGAGAGGATGGTTGATGCAAAAGATTGGGAACAATATGGAGTGTTCGAACCTTTTAGAAGATGGGGTTGGTTCGCAGCACTTAGGCTTATTAATTGTAAGTTATATAAGAAGGAGAAGATTTTAGCAGGTTACTCTGATGCAGTTGACTGGATTTCGACATTGAAAAAGGAAGATGGGGACCGCCAACCATTCACAACGAAGCTGACTGGTACAGTACATGGTCATACAGTGTCACTTACCATGGATACTTCTAACGAATTGGCCGCAGGGGAATTTGACAGTGGAGCTCCACTCCGGTTAGAGATTACACTTATTTGTCTGCATCTACTTTCTTTGAGAATGGGCCTAACACTGAACAATGGTTCTCAATGATTAAACGGCTATTTCATGTACAAGGTAATGTGAATTCTTATAAACCGATGAGAGATGATTTATAACCCCTGGCTCGCGTATTATTGATGATTGGGAATGTTAACATCTTACCAAGGAAAAGTGATTAGGCAGCCATCCGGAACTATGAATATTATTAGCCAAACAATAAAAATGGATAACTATGAGATTCAAGGTAACAACAAAATGTCACCAAATATTCATCTAATATTAGGATTCTATCAAAATCCCTAAATATCAAAAACCCCAAATATCAATTACTAAGAACCCTAGTTTATCAATAACAATAAGAAATTTACACCTTAATATAGGATTGAGATATAAGATAACTGAATGATTAAGATGTTTCTTCCTTCCCTTTTTGAGAATGCCGAAACCCACCACCACCAAACACTCAATTTTTCAAATTCTAAATGCTAGGAATTTAATAGCATTATCTTGATGTTTACTTGAAATTTGATTAAGAGATTAAAAGTTAGATTGAAGAAGAATTGGAGAAGAAAGAAGAAGATGCAAGTGAAGTGTTGAGTCACAATGAGAAAATGGTGGCATATCCCCCTGTTAGCCACGTTTTTCATCACCAATTTAATGGGATTTTATCCACTATCCACTAAAGTTTCATCTAATTTAATCCCATAACTCAAAATCAAATACTAGGAAATTATTTAAATGCCAAAACTACAATAAAGTTTTATTTATTTACCTTTAAAATTGCGGAATGTTACAAATGGTTGTTGAAAAACAAATAACATTGTTGAAAGACATAAATGACAAGTAAGTCAATTGTGCAATGAAAGTTAGAATATTGCTTATTTAGGAGCAATTGTTTTACAAAAACTCTGTCACATCATCAAGCCTTAACATGATGTTGATAGACGAACAAGCCTTAACATGATGTTGATAGACGAACAGGTAAAACATTTTCGTTCATATATTACTTATAACATATATTTATGTATTAATCTGTTACAACTGCTTGCTAATAGAGTAAAAAGATATAATGCTTAGTCTATTACACTTTCATTTTGAATTTTGCTTAAATATGTCGTAATTCCCGTGTATTTGACACGGGTCTAAATCTAGTATATACTAAAATATAACTAATCTAACAAGTTATTATTGACCCATCATAATTATCCGTTCCTCAAAATTGAACATTAATGATGTTATTATTAATTTAATTATAATATAATATTAAAAGTTAAAAATCCTAATAATCATTATCCAAATATATTAATATATTAGTATTTATAGA
>JAOEHQ010048477.1:0-10188 GCA_025447715.1 Asclepias incarnata
TGGTTAAGGGGAAATGGAGAAGGTGAAAGAGGTAAGAAGGTGATACTGATGTGGCAGGAAAAAGTGTAGGTGAAAAGGGTGAACTGTTACGAATGGTCTTAGCATCTTTTTATCACACACACACAACTATATACTACAATACAATATTCCATTCACACACACATCACATATACTTAATGTTTTAGGTTTAAAATAATAATAATTAGAAGAAGAGTCTTGTAACATTTTCTACTGCATGTAATTACATATATAATACTAAATGATTTACCAAGTTACTCCAAACTGAGTATCATACATAGCTGAATCGGCTTGGCTCAGAGTTGAAGAAATCTCAAGTTCAATCAGCTTGAAATAACTGAAATCATTTATTATTGGGATAAGTACTTGGAAATGTAATCAACTATATACGAATGTTTATATCGTGTAATAAACTACTCATATATTTATTGTATGTAATGAACTTTAAAATCCCAGTTATTAGATGTACCTGACCAATCAAAAACTTACAAGTGGCAGCTTATATGGTTGCCAAATATACACGGGTATATCCATTAACCGGGATTTGAAAGTTCATTACATATAATAAACATCCTAGTAGTTCATTACACAACATAAACATTCGTGTATAATTCATTACATTCTCATGTACTAATCCCTTTATTATTCTATATTTAACATACCAAGCTTAAAAAGCAGACAGATAGTTAAACCTTGCCTCATGAAGGGGTTTGGTAAACAAAACCGCAAGCTGATTGTCAGTAGAAATGAAATGCAGCTTCACATCTTCTTTCATGACATGATCTCTGATGAGATGATATCTGATATCAATGTGTTTAGTCGTAGAATAAAGAACAGGATTGTTGGTGATGGCTATGGCACTTGTGTTGTCAAAAAATATGGGAGTCTTTGTGGTAATGATATCATAATCTGCAAGTTGATGTTGTATCCATAAGATTTGAGCACAACAGCTTCCTGCAGCAACATACTCAGCTTCAGCTGTTGATGTTGACATTGAATGCTGTTTTTTGCTTGCCTAGCTTACCAACCTAATACCCAACATTTGGCAACTTCCTGTAGTACTTTTTCTATCAATCTTACATCCTGAAAAGTCAGAATCTGAATACCCAATTAGATCAAAACCTGAGTCTTTGGGATACCAAAGACCCATATTTTCTTTTTACATCACTAAAATGAGATTCTTTAGGACTAGCTTGATATCTAGCACAAAGACATGTGGTAAACATGATATCTGGTCTACTAGTAGTTAGATAAAGCAAATAACCTACCCCATGCCCCTATAAGTTGTGATGTCAACAGATGTGTCATTTAGATCTTCATTCAGCTTGGTGGCAGTTCATGTAGGTGTTTTCATTGGTGAGCAATCATTAATACCAAATTTCCTGAGTAAATCTTTAACATATTTTCCTTGATTTATAGATATACCAATTTTGGACTGTTTGACTTCAAGACCAAGAAATAAGTTAGTATCCCATTATCTTCATCCTTCGTGTCCTAATGGTATGGCTTCAACAAGTTTACATGAAAAACGAGATGGATTCTCGAGTATGCCTCGGGTAATTCTAACTTATAACTACCGAACCAATCTTTTTAAGCACCACAAATGGTCTTTCATATCATCATAATACTCCTTTATCAAGACTACAATCTCGTCCACGTTATTAGATTTTGACTAGGATTAGATCCCTTCATTGAATTACATGGATGTTCGTTTCTTATCAGCCCACTTCTGCATTCTCTTAGTTGTTTTGTCCAGGTATAACTTAGCCATATCTGCAGATTCTTGCCAATCCTTAGCTAAACAGTAGGCATGAGGGTTGTTTCTTGTGTAACCACCAATAATGCCCTTTGGGGTAGTTGGTTGGAACCCTAAGATAATCTCAAACGGTATGAGAATTGGACAATGTCAAGTATCCTTGCCCAATCTCTTTGGTTTGCTCCCATTAACCCTCTCAAATTGACCATCTATTTGTAGATGTATTGCAGTCGACATCTTTAGCTGGGTTCCTAATAGACGAAAAAACTCTTGCCAAAATCTTCATGTGAATTGTGAGTCTCAATCACTCACGATAGATGTCGGTATCCCTTAGTGTTTCACCACATGCTTCATGAAAAGTCTTGCATTCACATTCACTTCAGATGTGCATTCCTTTAGAGCCAATATAAAAGTTTCCATACTTTGACAATCAGTCCACTATCACTAATATGCTTAAACATCCCTTTGATAAGTGTAGATTAACAAATAAGTCCATGCCCAAGTATGTTTAGGAACAACTAATGGTTGCATCTAATGGTTGCACAAGTCATGTGGGTACTTTTGCTCTACCTGGTCTAATTGAAATTTGAGACAAATGCATGTAGTTTTCTGTATCTTTTCGGATACGCGGCCAGTAGAAACTCCCTTGTATCAGAGCAAGAGTTCTATATGTTTTCGAATGTCTAGCATAACGACTATCATAGCATTCTTTTAGAATCACTCATCTTAGATTACCCAATGGTGACATATACAAGCAATTTCCTTTTGCCTAAAGGATCCCATCCTTAATCTAAAATCATTTCATGTTACCTTCCTTTACTAAATCCATGAACGTAAATAGTGCTTCTTTAGTAGATATGTCAAAATTTTCTAGAATGAGTTATGAAAATTCTTTGACATACTCCCTGGTGTAACTCTCTCATGACGCAACCGTTGAAGTGTGGCTCTAGCTTCATCCTGAGCATCAGTTTGGAAAAATTGCTTCTTGAACCCGGTTTTGAATCCCTCCGAAGTGCTGATTGGCTCAACATTTCCTCCATCACGCTAACACTGTGTCTTTAAGGTAGAAGGGTGCATGATTAAGTCATGCAACATCGCCTGGAAGTATTTTTCCAAGCCATAAAGAAAGTTCTCAATATCTTTTTCCTTATGTATCCCACTATATGACTCTGGCTTAGGCACATTAACCTTTGGTGTGTCAACCATGGTATCCATCGTCCGTGTGGTATGTGGAGCATTAATCTCATCCCTTATTTGCTGCAACTCCTCTTTCACATGTGAGGGATCCTCTATTATCATGACTACTTGTTAGCCATTTGAACCCGCCATGCCTCAAACTCACCCCTGAGCTTGAGAATCCTCCCGATTTATGTTGATGGCCATGTTCTTCTAATAGGCTTTTGCTAGGCATTCCAATATCACATTGAACATACCATACATATCCCTTTTCTATTCTTCCTTTAGTTGCGTTATGGGCGGGTCTACCTCCTCCCAACAGTCATGATGTTCTGCCACAGCTAGCTCTACTTTGGCTAGTCTCTAATCAAAATGGTCCATGGGCTCCCTAACGATTGACCTATCCTTGCAAGGTATACCATGGGTGGCCCTTTCTGTTAGGACCAGAATTTGTCGATGGCTACTTGGTCGCTGAAGTATGTCTTCATCGAGTCCTCAACAAGCCATTCCTTACAATGATGTGTTGATCTTATCTCATTCTTGTAAGTCAAATATGGTTAGAATGTGAAAGAGAAGACTAGAATCAAGAGGGTCACATGACTGACTTTCAACAGGTTATGTGACCTATGCTATCCTTTTTGAGAAAGATCCAAGAATGTGTAAGTCCTTCCACAAGTCTCTCTCTCTCCCGAAATGACAAACTAACAAGAAGACAATTCAGAAGCCTTATGTGAAGAATTACTTGACCAATGGGACATCGACAACCTACCCCATGTCACTATCAGTTGGTTGAAGATCTAGCTTATAAAAGAAGGTCATTTGTGAAGACATTCTTCTTGTTGGTTCTGAAAATACTTTTTGTATCTTTCACTGTTTTTACATTTTATTTGTATAACTGTTTGAGTCTTAGTTAGTCTAGACTCTTGTTTGTCTATGTTCAAACAACCAACCTTTGTATCTCTGTTTATGTATTAACATAATTGATACAACATAAAATTGAGTACTTACTTTGTGTTCATTAATTATTGTTCTTTGTTCTTAGCTAAGTTAAGTGGTGCAAACTTGGGAACCAACAACTGGTATCAGAGCAAGTGTTTCTAAAACCTTGAAACAGATCCAGTGTTGTTTGCAAACTCTTAACTTTTTTCCTTAAAGTTTGTCTTATTTTAAAATCCTTTAACATGACTTCTACTTTTGTCCTTATCTATACTAGAGATTTAGGTATGTCTCCATACCCCTAAAGTTTGAATCTGATGACTTTGGATCTTGGAAGGAAAAGATGCTCCTACATATTGTAGGAGTTGAACCCTACCTAATGACCATTTTGACAAAAGGACCTTATGTACCTATGACTGTTTCTTATGTGCCTGCCACTACTCCAGATGGTGAACCTATACAAACATCTGAAACAAAGGCAAAAGCTCAGTGGACAGATGATGAAAGAAAACTAGTAAATCTTGATGCTAGGCTTAAAAACATGTTCATCACAACCCTGCCTACTAAGGTAATGAAAACTGTCATTAAACTAAAAACTGCTAAAGAGGTGTGGGATACTCTCTGTACTATGTTTGATGGTACAAAAGATGTCATTGCCACCAAAAAGATTGACTTAAAGCGAGCCTATGAAAATTTCTTTGCCCTTCCAAATGAAACTTTGTATGGGACCTATACTTGCTTTAAAGGCCTGCTGAATGATATGACTAATGCTGGCATTGTATATGACATATTCGAGATATGCCACAAGTTCATTGACAGCTTGTCACACAAATGACAAGGCCTTAGACAGATTCTAAGGATTACCAAGCAAATTATGACTCTTGACTTAAAATCTCCCTATGGTAAACTTCAATTTGAAGAAAGAGCACTTGCTCAAAACCTTAGAGCCGAGGCTGAAGCAAAAAGACATGTTGGGTCCTCATCTTCTTCATCTGCTTCTACTCTTTCTTCAGCTTACTCTGTCAGCGATCCACTTGCCTTAGTGTCTGCTGAGCCTACGAATTTCAATAGAAGTCTCAGCAATGTCCATCCTTCTCCTATACATGCTCTTGTTGATGATCTTGATCATGAAGAGAGACAAGAGATGTTTTCCGACTTCATGCAGTTTGCTTTGACTACTGGCAAAAGATAATCCAAGAAATGGAATAACCGTAGGTCAGTAACCATAGCCAAGCTAGCTGTTGCTAAGTCACAAGAGGAGTATTGGAAGTGTGGTCGGAAAGGGCCTTATCAAAAGGTGTGTAGAGTCGTTGTCCCAACTCTCACTGCTGCTAAGCCTAATAATGTTAAGCCTACTGATGAGTATAGGAAGAAGTACTATGAGCTAAAGGCCAATCTGGATGAAATGGAAGATGCAAAGACACCAGCAAAAGGACTTATCGCTGAAGAACATGACTGGGCTCCGGCAGTGAGAAATATGTTGATGCCATGTGCCTTATGGTACTTGCTGATGAAAACCCACTCAACAAATGCCAAGTGGCTTCAAGTCAATGGGTTAATATCACTGTCAAGAATGTGCATATGCTTCATCATGAGAAGAAAATAAAACTAACCTTCTTAAGACTCTTTCATGTGATCTGCAATTTGTTGAGTCACTGAGATTCGACTTTCAAACTCGCCTTGACTTAGTAAGTGCTAAGTTGAGCGAGAAGAATGAGAAACTTAAGGATATCAGAAATGTTCATGTTCATCTTCAATCTCAAGAGCTTTTAAATCAAACTATTAAGTTAAACAATGAGAAACTTTGAAAGCAATAGTGACTTCCTGGTTCAAAGCTTCAAAGCTAAATCAAAGGTTTCTCAGCGAACAAGTACCTACTCAAGTACAAGCAGTGTTGGGTGGTAACTATTATCTGAAATGTTCATTGAGATACCTCCACCTGAATTCACTATTCCTCCTAGTGATGCTTTATCTCCTGAGGAAATAAAGAAGTATTGCTTTGTGAAATTACAAACTAGTTCTGCTTTATTCTCTCTCAAAATCCCAGGACAACAATGTTGAATCATCTAGCACTGCTAGAAAATTTAGCAAGCAATAGTGTCCTATCTTACCTCAATGCTCCTATCATTAATATGATGCCCAGTTAGGGAAGAGTTTAGTATTCTCCTTTTAGAAGATTTGAAGGTGAAGCATCTAGTGACGGACACAAACTGTGTACCCCTCAACCACTCAGTATGCGTTCATGTGCTTTTGAACCTTTCAAAAGGAGTGGTGTTGATGTTCCATATGACTATAGCACTCCTCAGGGAACTAAGACAATAGTTCAGCAAGCTGGGGAAACTAAGTCTAAAAAGGTGCCTGAGAAGGTACCTTGCTGTCAGTGTCAATGTTGTCCTTAAACAAACTAGACATTTGGAACAAAGAGAAAAATTTGCTGATGCACGTTACCAGTAAGTCCAAGCTGTTCATCTGCAAACCTACTCTTCATCCAGTTGTGAACACCCTCAATGTACTAAACCTACACTACATCGTGGTAGGCAAAACCTTTAAAGAACAAATGAAAACATTATCTGATCCATCTTATGGTCCAATGAATGGTAAGTCCATTCTGGGTGCTCGACCTAACAGAATTAGCCGAAAGCAAAAGGAAAAGGCTATCTCTCCTATTGATAAAGTCTCCAGTAGAGTAAACATGCTGTCTACCCAATTTCAAGAGTTTATAATTCTAACACAGAAGGAAAAATCTTCACGAAGAAAATGCTATCTTCGTGGTCAGCGTGATCATCTTGCTAAAACTTGTAATAGCAACACTCAGTGACTATAGTAGTCTACTGGTTCACTTACCTCAATAAACCCCTTTGTCAGCAGTCAAAAGGTGTGGTATTTGGACACTGGGTGTTCTTAACACATGATTGCTGAATCTACTATATTGTCTTGTTCTACATTGACGTATAGCTGCTTCCTTTACTGCTTCCTTTACTGCTTCCTCCACTGCTGATGAATTTGTCAGCAAAGAACCCACTCAGAAGTGGATTCCTAAATCAAACCAAATCCTCCTCTCTTGTTCATGCAGGGTTCGTTGGGAAAACGAGTGTGGTAGTTGGACAACGGATGTTCAAAGCACATGACTGGAACTAAGACCCTGATGGACAACTACGTGGAGACCAAGGGTCCCACGGTAGTATTTGGTGACGACTCTACTTGAAAAACGGAAGGATATGGTGTACTAACAAACAGATTAGGTAAATTCTCTAAGGTCGCTTATGTAAAGGAACTTAAACACAACCTTATTAGTATAAGTTAGCTATGTGATGCTGACTACAAAGTTCTTTTGGATAAGCACCAAGGAACTGTCTATAATGTAAACAAAGAAGTTGTATTGGTTGCCCCAAGAAAACATGATGTCTATCTAGTGGATTTCACACCTGTGAAAATTGATAGCAAGACATGCTTCTTTGCTATTATGGCACAAGCGTATGTCGCATGTGAACTTCAAAACCATTAATCAGCTATCCAAAAAGAGTTTGGTTAGGGGTCTTCCATTTCTCACATTTGAGAAGGATAGACTTTGTGGTGCCTGTGGAAAAGGCAAAAGCCATAGAGTCAGTTTCAAGACTAAGCAAGATAACTCTATTAAGCACTGCTTTCATCTTATTCATATTGGATCTTTTTTGCCCAGTTGATGTCCAAAGTCTAAAAAGGAGCAAGTACACTCTCATCATTGTGGATGAGATGAATATTCACTTTACACTTGGACATTCTTTCTTCATTCTAAAAGTGATGCCGCATAATAGATCATCAACTTCCTCAAGAAAATGGAAGTGATCGTGGTACTGAATTGAGAAATTATACTCTTGAAAACTTCTGTGCTGACCAAGGCATCTCTCAAACCTTCTCTTCAGTAAGAACCCCTGAACAAAAGGGGTCACCAAAATAAGAAACATGACCTTAATTGAAGTTGCACGCACTATGCTCAGCGAATCAAATCTTCCCAGTAGGTTCTGGGCAGAAGTTGTGAATAGAGCGTGTCACACACAAAACAGGTGCCTCATTGCCAAAAGACACGACAAAACAGCCTATGAGATCCTAAGAGGTAAGAAACCTCAAATAGGTTACTTTCATGTCTTTGGTTGTCTTGTCTTTATTTTGAATAATAAGGATTGTTTGGGTAAGTTTGACCCAAAAGCTGATGATGGGTACTTTATTGGATACTCATCCATCAGCAAAGCCTTTAGAGTATCAATACTCGAACTCAAAAGGTCGATGAATCCATACATGTCACCTTCGATGAAAGCTCATCAGCACTAAGGGACAATTAATTCCACACTGATAAAGTGATCTTTGATGAGCCAATGGTTACCCTCAGTGAGGAAAATCAATCTGTTACTATTCCGCCTTCATCGTTGCATAATGCTACTCATCACTCTCCTCAAACTGGTGATGACTATGTTGCTGCCCACATATACTCTATCGAAGTAGTTGAACCTCTTCTTCGGTCAATTTCTAACTCTCAAAAGAGCACTCCCACTTCAATCACATCGCCAGACAATGAGGCTCATGAAGAGGAAGTCTTTCATGATGCCTCGACAAATGACATAATTGGAGTTGATGCAACTCAAGATGCCCCTATTGAAGAAGGTGCATCTGTAAATACATCAGCAGATGTACTTACTACAATTGATACATCACCTACTGAACCAACCCTTACTATTGACTTTACCAAGTATCCTCTTGCTCCATCATCAACACTTCCATCATGCCATCCGCTGCCACTCAATCCCCCTCTTCAAATGTTCCAGCACTTAAATGGACAACCGATCATCTATTGGAACATGTCATTGATAATCCAAGTGATGGGATCAAGACTCGATCAGCGACAAGCAATACTTCTCTATATGAGAATTTCTTGTCAATGACTGAACCAGAAAACGTTGGTGAAGTCATGGCCAACTCTTCATAGGTCACTGCCATGCAAGAATAGTTAACCCAATTTGAAAGAAATCACGTGTGGCTTTTTGTGCCTCCTCCTCCAGGAAAAGGACCCGGCAGTCGATGGGTGTATCATAAAAAAATGGATGAGGATGGTGTGGTTACTCTTAACAAAGCTAGGTTGGTTGCACAAGGGTATTGTCAAACTGAAGGCATTGATTATGATGAAACCTTGGCACCCGTAACACGGCTAGAGCTATTCTCTTGTTCCTTGCTCATGCTACTTACAAAAATTTCACCGTCTATCAAATAAATGTTAAGAGTGCCTTCTTAAATGAAAAACTTAACGAAGAAGTCTATGTTAAGCAACCTCCTGGTTTTGAGGACTTAGCGAACTCAAACTATGTCTACAAACTCAACAAGGTTCTTTATCGGTTAAAGCAAGCACCAAAAGCTTGGTATGACACGCTGTCACAATTTCTGCTATCACATAAATTTATACGTGGATCCATTGACAACACCCTTTTCTTATCTTACTATACCTATAAGTGAGGATAGGTGAGTCTTACGTGGCACTCATTGAACCCGTACACATCATTTCTTACGTGGCTTAATGAGAATGTATGAGTCCTACGTGGCACTCATTGAGTGTATCCACATCATTGTCCTACGTGGCATGTAGTAAGAACTAACAATGCTCCTATTATAATTATAATTATAGAAAAAAATGTGGATATAAAGTGGATATAGGTTGTTAAACTAATAACTTCAAAATATGTGGAACCGGGATTCGAACCTTGGACCAAAGAGATAAAGGAGCTTCGTTTTACCAACTCTACTAAAATGAGTTGGTGATCAATTTTGTAAGCACATTTATTAATAGCTAATTCAAATGTATATATCACATTTATTAATAATGAACTTGCTAAAAGCAAATTTATTAATAGGTAAGTCGAATATAACAAGCTCAATATTTAACGCGTATGCCATTACTCCAAATTTAGTTTATATTATCATTTAGTTACAACAATTAGATTTTAGACCCGTGTATATATACGAGCAGATTCAAAACATTATATAAAAAGATATTTTGTTATGAACTTCATATGAATTAGATGAGTTTGAGTCCTATTACATGTTAAAGTATTATATATTTAAAGAATTAAAGGATTGCAAACATTATTATATCATTATTTATTTAACTTACTGATTACACTTAATAAATTTTAGTCTCACGGTCAGTTAAAATAACTATATTAAATCTTTTTAAGTAGTTTTATACATAATGATATTTCCGATTTATATATACTCATTGAAAATGTAAATTAACATATAGTTTTAATATTTTATGAAAGAAAAAAAGAGTTATTAAT
>JAOEHQ010048478.1:0-10187 GCA_025447715.1 Asclepias incarnata
TAACCTCCCCCCTCGGTTTTGGCCTACCTCGCAGGCCGCAACCAACTACAGAGGTCACAACAGAAACAAAAGTCTAGTTAAAATTCTACGTAACCTTTTACAGATGAGTCAAATAAAAAAAATAGCCAAAAAGGGAACAAGTCAAATCTGTCAAAGAGGTCGAAAGACATCGAAAGCATATATGCTATGTAAATAACTCCATAAACTGATATATTCAACATGTAACTATTATTGTACAAATATTGTTACTTTGTAATCAGGTATTAACTTTTCTTCTGACACTATCTCTTTTTTATGATTAAAGTTTATCGCATTAACTACTATAAGAAATTTGAGCATTGGCCATTTCAACCCACACCTATTTTGCTATCCAATCCACACAACCCGCCCATTTTTCCACCTCGAGGAGTATGTAAACTAAAGCTTTTGTGTTTAGCTACCTTCATAGAGTCCATCAGTCACACGCGCAATTGTACTATACAACTCATTTGACATGCCACCCTGCAGTTCAAGCAAGCATAAATTCATTTTCCGTGATAACTTTAAAAGCTACAAAACAATGTGATATCTATGAACTTTAGTTCATGTAGTATGTGTGATGACCCATCAACCTATAGGTTGTGCGTTCAAGTCCCATGGTGGAAATTTAATTTTTTATAAGTATGTGTGAATCTTTTTTTGTAGATTTATTTAGTTGCCTTTCCAAAAAAAAAAATGAACTTTAGTTCAAAACTTAGGTCTAGGGAGATGATAAGGATAAAGAATGAGTGCATACAGATTTGGAGACAAATCCAACAGATCCAGGCCTGTAAAGTTTGCATTGTATAATGTTATCAATTGTTCCTGCAGTGTCACCAATTTTAAATGCTCCGGCTTGAATACCGCCAACTGTTGCTGGACCTATAACAACCTGCAAAACAGGCCGTGCTTATGCTTGAAAGAAATTTCAATTAAATATTTCAAGTTGAAGTTCATTCTAATCTCAGCTCCAACAATGCTTGATCCAGTGATATTCCAGCACGGCACCATAAAACAAACATTTTTCAGGATACACACTACTACATTTAATAATTCATTTTGTTATGTATAGCACTATAAAACTCACAAAAAAAAACTATCTTTTTAGTGGAATGATAAAGCGGTATCCATCTAGACAGGTACATGTCTCCAACTTGAAGAAGTGAAAAAATAAAGGTTCTAATTGACCCATTAGCAAACCTGTCCGGCACACCCAATTTTCCACCCATACTGTAAAGTGTAAAGAATAGCATCCATATTTCCTTACCTTGTTGTTTGATCTTGCATATGCAATCAATTCCTTGGTGTCGGATTCAGGAACACCCTCGGCTATAATAGCCACAACTCTGATTGTGGGCTGTTTGAGAGCAAGATTGGATGAAGCAGCGGCACTGTGAACACAGCAGAATTAAAACTAAAAGAAAAGCTTAACAAGATATGTTTGACTATTAACAAAAGTCAAGAATACCCTTCAATGATGACAAAATCAACTAGAACTGACCTTCTGTATGAGGCAAAATTTATAAAGACATCGGCGGTCGGATGTGCTGCACAAGCTGCTTCAACACTGCACAATTAAAGTAGTATCACATAACAGCAAGAAACCAGTTGTTGACCATGGGAAGTGAGCATTAGAATCATCTTAAAGTTTGACTATCTTATTAATGGATAGCTAACTCATTATCAGCCCCCACCGACCATATCAATATTGGAGACTTTGGAGATATACATGGGAAGTAAAAACAAAACATACGTTGAATGAACTGGAATGGCAATCTCTTGTTGGCCAAAAAATAGTTTCTGAAATCCCTCGGAACCAGGGTTAATGATTCCAGCAACTGAAGGTGTTTCCCTCCCTATATGATTCAACATTTTCGCAAATGTTAGTCAAAAGTCGAATATTTTTATAAAAACACAAAAGCAACAAGTTTTGAAGTACATTGAGTATAACGGTACACATACCACAAAGGAAGTCAAAATCAAGCATCCGCTGAATTGGTAACTGTTTATAGTTATAGAACAATGCTTGTGTTGTACGGGAAAACAGTTGCCCGGTCGCCATTAGTGCTCTCTCAAAAACACCTGTAGATAGCAAAAACTAAGATCTTGTTTCAAATAACTAATGACAAGAGGTTATTTGTCATCCTTTTTATAAGCAGCAGCCTTATTAGTTTAAAAAAATACACTTCTAACTAGGCACATAACTTCTGAAAAATGTTTTCAATGTTTATTAAACGTGTAAATGTGTAATGATACCAATAATAAATTTAAATAATGACAACTAATGGTATCTTATGAACCTATATATAAAAGCCATCAACCTCAGGGTGATGCAGACAAGATGGCAGAAAAATCTGTAGATTTCACAAGACATACATTCCACACGAAAAGTGTTTTCGTATGATTTTCACACTGTCCTAACATCAAACTATACCTTAACTTCAGAATTTCAAATCTAGTATGCTTTTAAATTCAAAACTGGCACACATACTTTTACTTTTTTATTCCAAACTTAAACCACTTACTTAAACCATTTGTTAAGTATAAACTGTCCACAGCCTATTTCTCTAAAATCAAGTTAAAATCTGGTCAAATTTGATGTTCGCCAGTAATCCATTAATCCATTTGACTTTAGCAAAAAAAAAAAAAAGTCTAATTATGTTGTGGGCTACATTATTCATTAAGTAGAGTACATTTTTTCTAATATCAGTTAAATGACAATTGCCAATATTCTCATTTTTGGGTCTAGAACACAAAAAACTAAACATGGATTAAATAGTTGTAAAATGCAACTTATGATACATCAAAATTAATCTAGCATTTATATACTAAAATCTAACATACTCCCTCGGTCCCAAAATAACTACACATTATACAAAAACATACGGTTTGGATAAAATATAACGCACCTACTCTTACTTTTTCCTCTTTTTTTTTTTTAAAGGTGTGAATTACTTGCGAATGTCAGGAGATCTAGCATACGCTGTCTTAACCGGGTCCGCGCTAGAAAGCCCCTCACAGAATAAATGCCAATTTAACCCCTCGATGATAAACCCCTATCACCCAATCCGGAGAGAAAAACTCACCCAAGCCCACCATAGGTGGAAAGTAAATACTTGTGGCCACCCCCAAATATGTCTAGGGTAGGACTTGAACCTGAGACCTCTTTCTCATTTATTTACTGCTTCTTATATAATTGTAGTGCCAAAAACTTAACGGGAAATAGTACAATCTAAAACAGTAAGGGGGTGTTTGAGATTGCTTATTTATAAGCGTTTTTCCTGCTGAAAAAATAAGCAGGTATCTACCCGCTTATTTAAAAGCACTTTAGTTTATTAAATAAGTAGATAAACAGTTTCTAATATAGTGTTTGCTATTTTACTAATCTGCTTAAAATAACAAGCAATACGCAAATAAGCAGAAAAATAAGCAATCTCACTCAAACACCCTCTAAGTTGGACAATAATTTTCGAAAACAAACATAATAAGCATAGCATAATTGTAGCAATAAACAACTTTTACTTCAAATATGTTTTCCAACAAAAATAAGATATACATTATTATAGATTGTGGGTCCCACTAGGATCAGGAATATACATCACATTTTTGCTGCTTATCAATTGGATCCTAAATGTTATACATATATCACCAAAATCATATCATCATAAAATATACACAAACAACATTCACTCAGTTTCAAATCATATAAACAATGATATCATTAAAAAAAAAATACCCACTGAACTTTAGATCTATAGATCAAACTAAACTGGATTAAAAATCTTGTGAAAATATAAACAAAAACCAAGATCTTTTGCATGAAAAAAAAAAAAGAAAAAAAACAAAACAGAGAAAGGTTTTTAAGTGTGTGTGTTTGTGGGTTTACCTGGGTGTGTAAGAATTTGTTGAAACACGTCAAATGTGTGTGTTTGTGTGTGTGGGTTTTGTAGACAAACCCTGTGATGTGAAGAAAACAAATGGGGGTGCTACATATATATATATGTGAAAGAGAAGACATATTTTTTGTATGTATATATATGGGTTTTATGTTCAAGAAACAGAGAGATGGTTAGCTGGAGAGATATATATTATTTTATTTTTTTTAAATGCGTAGGTTTTATTTTGATGAAATGGAGAGATTGGTTGATGGTTTGTTGGTTTGGTTGGTTAGAGGGTACAATTTGATTGGTAGAAAGAAAATACATTATCACTACCCTTTATTAAAAATGATATTTTAATTTACGTTTTATCTTACAAATATGATTATGGTACACTTTGACATTACCATTAGACAAAAATCATATTTAAGTGTTTACAGTTACCATGTGTTCAGGATTTTCTCATTGTCATCCCTATAGATGAGTTAGGGCAACATATGTCACCGGTGAAGTATCATACTATTCTCAAATACCGCCTCATGATCCCCTTATTTCCTATTGGTGAGATATGTCATGTTTGTCGAAAGGCGTGTTTAGATTCTTTTGGGAAGAAGGGGAACATACGGTACATTGTAGAGAGCTCCCGGGTTCAAATACCTACACGATTTGGGTAGGGATGTTCTCTTTGACATTTTCAAGCGTGTTGGGATTTCTGCCAAGAAAGAATCGCCGGTGAATTTCTTGACTGATTTTTTGGAAGAAAGATCAACTCTCAGACCAACTAAAATTTTGGTCTTTGATGGATGGGAGAAACATGCTTGTGTGGATCTAATAGGGGTCTCCCCTCTTGTGGGCTTAGGGTGCAGCTTCACAGCGAGTCATGCTACTTTAAAAGCTGATTCAGGGAAAGTGACGAAACACGAGAAGGCGTGTCTTGACAACTAACACGTCTTTATACCATTTGCATTCGATACCTTTGGTTTTCTCGCACCTGAAGCCGTTGAGTTACTTGGCAAGCTCCAACGGGTCATGTACAGTAACGTTATGACGCCAAGATCTATGAATGTAGTTTTTTTAAACGTGTTGGTTTTGCTATACAAAAAGGATTGGCGACGTAACTTGTTGCTCGTTTGTCTTTTATTTCCATGTAAAATGCTCGAATGTTAATGAATTATTTTAGCTCTGTAAAATGAAAATATGACATTAAGTGAGAGAAATAAGTTTGGATCCATGTCACCATCTCCATGTGTAGCATTATCATTTATATTCTAGTTTGATGGTAAATGCTAGTTTGAATATCAACTATTTGAATATTTCTCTCTATAATTTTATACTATGTTTCTATGTTTCTAATTGAATTGTTTAAATAGAGTAGTAATATAATGAACGTGTACTGTGACACAGTAGCTAGTTTTTGTGTACTTTTTGGTTTTGATTTATGCTTTGGGTAATTTTTGACAGTCATTAAGGAAGATGGTTGGTAGTTGTCGCCGGTTGTGGTGAATTAAGAACAGAGAAGGTGGTTGTGTACAAACAGTTGTATTTCGTTAAGGTGATGCGGGCTCAAGTGTGGAAGAACAAACTATTATGTATTTAGAGGGCCAAGATAGAGTAACAAAAGGTGCTTCACTAAAAGGGAACATGTACTATGTTGGGGAAGGTTTGCACTTTTGTTATTGATTCGGGAAGCTGTGATAATTTAGTTTCTAAAGAGGCTGTCAAAAAGTTGGGCTTGAAAACAGAGAATCGTCCCAAGCCTTATAAACTCCAGTGGCTCAAGAAGGGAGGCGAGGTAACAGTATCTAAACGTACTCTTGTTTCTTTCTCTGTTGGTAAAACATATAAGGCTGATGTCTAGTGTGATGTGGTTTCATGGATGCATGTCATTTATTGTTGGGTAGGCCTTGGGAATATGATCGCAGAATAGAACATAATAGGCGGTCTAATACTTTTAGTTTTTTATTTGATAATGTGAAGATAACTTTGTTGCCTAAAAGTAGCCACCAAACCCACTGGTACCCTTTTGACTCTTTCTCAGTTTGAGGATGAGTTGGAGGTGGGGGGATGATATTTTTGTGTTGATAGGTAAAGAAGTGGTTGAAGAGGACAAAATTCCTGACGCTATGGTCCCTTTACTTGAGGAATTTTCTGATGTTTTTCCTGATGAATTGCCCGATGGATTGCCATCTTTGCATGACATCCAACATCATATTGATTTGGATCCTGGTTCACAATTAGGCCACATTACAGGATAAGCCCAGAAGAGTATGAAGAGTTGCGTAGACAGGTTTGGGAGTTGATTTCTAAGGGCAATGTTCGTGATAGTATGATCCCTTGTGTTGTTCCTACATTATTGACTCCAAAGAAGGATGACACTTGGCGTATGTGTGTTGACAGCCGAGCCATTAATAAGATCACTATGAGGTACAAGTTTCCTATTCCTCAACTTGATGATTTGCTTGACCAGATTAGTGGTGCTACTATTTTCACAAAGTTAGATTTGAAAAGTGGGTATTACCAGATTTGTCTTAGATCTGGTGATGAATGGAAAACTGCCTTCATGACTCGTGAAGGGTTGTATGAATGATTGGTGATGCCTTTTGGTTTATCAAACGCACCTAGCACTTTTATGTGTGTAATGAATTAGTTGCTCAGGACTTTTATTAGGAAGTTTATGGTTGTGTATTTTGATGATATTCTTATTTATGGTGCTTCTATCATTGAGCATGTCATGCATATTAGGCAAGTTTTGGCCTTACTTTTCAGTGATAGTTTCTATGCGGAAAAAAATAAATGTGTGTTCATGACCCCTAAAGTTCTATTTTTGGGGTATGTTGTTTTTGGTGATGGGATGTAGGGGGATGAATCTAAAGTAACATATATTCATAACTGGCCAGCTCCAACTACCATTACCGAAGTCCGTAGTTTTCATGGACTTGCTTCTTTTTATAGACGGTTCATCCTACATTTAGTTCTATTATGGCCCAGTGACAGATTGCATGAAGGGGAAGACATTTGTATGGACAAAGGAGGCATAGTTGACTTTTCAGATTATAAAAGACAAGCTCACTACAGCACCAATTCTGGTATTGCTTGACTTTTCTCAAGTTTTTGAACTTCATACTGATGCCTCGGAGGTTGGAATTGGTGGGTTTCTCAGTCAAGGTGGTAGACCTATTGCTTATTTTAGTGAGAAATTAACAGTGCCAAAGTTGAGGTATAGTACTTATGACCTGGAGTTTTATGCAGTGGTCTAAGCTGTAAAGCATTGGCGTCACTATCTGTTTCATAAAGAGTTTGTTCTGTTCACTGATCATGATTTTTTAAGGCATATTCGCACACAAGACAAGGTATCTCATAAGCATGGATGTTGGTTAGCATTTCTTAAAAACTTTACTTTTGTGGTCAAACACAAGACTGGTATTTCAAACCGAGTTGCTGATGCCTTAAGCATGAGGAGTAATCTGCTTGTATCTATGGGAGTTGATGTATGTACCCGGTCTGGATGTCATTCGTGAGCAATTAATTATTGAACCGTATTTTTCAGTTGTTTTGTAGGGTGTGCAATTTGGGCAGAAGTCATACTTTCTGTTACATGATGGTTTTCTTTTCAAAAGAAATCAACTATTTATCCCTGATTCCAGTCTTCGCTTGAAAATCATTGAGTTACATGGTGAAGGGCATGTTGGTCGTGATCGTACTTTACAGTTGGTGCAAACTTTTTTATATCTGGCCTACTATGAGGAAGGAAGTGGATCGTTATGTCAAGCAGTGTAATAATTGTCAATATTCGGGCTCAAAAATGCCTTTTTCTATGAGTTTTTAGACTTTTATACTTGTTTTCGGTTTTATTGGACTTTTATTTTGGCCTAGCTTTCTGCCCACTTGTATTTTAAGGCTCATTCGAATTTTGCCTTTCATTTTATATGCATGTAATCATGGGAGACTATTCAGTTATCAGAAATATGAAAAGTTATTTTCTCCCTATCACAAGTGTGTGTTAGTGTGTGAATTTCCTGATTATCGGTATTCCCATGCATCAACGATAATTAGAAGAATTGTTCCTGATATTCTTATGAATCAACATGTTCGATTGTTTATCTATTTTACAATCTACATCATAAGGTTATGAGTGGGGTGACATGCATTTAGTTAAGGTTATGGCCTATGGGTGGGTTGTGTACAAACAGTTGTATTTAGTTAAGGTACTCGATTATTAACTCGTCGTTTTAAAAAAAAATTAAAAAATATTGTAAGTTAGTTATTTGATTATATCATAAATTTTAACATGTGATTTGTGTCTAATTCTTATCATTTGAAATAAGTATGTAGTTGTCTAGTAGTCGTGCTTACTAGCTTGTTTAACATATATGTTGTATGTCACATATGTGAGCTAATGTGGAAGTCATCCACATTATTTGTACGAACATTGTTAATTATTGTTGTTATATGAAAATCAACGGGTATTCTTTTACAAAAAAAAAAAAATTAACATGTGATACATTACAATTTTTTCTAGAACTGTTTAAAGTATTAGTCCCCATCATTGTACAGGTACCACTTAATATTCATTGTTATTATTATGATTGTTTATCTTTAAAAAAAAAAAAAGAAGTCAAACACTCAAACATAATACGTTAGAAATAAGGATCAAGGTCTTTTGAAGTATTTTATAGAAATTTCGACAACGTTAAACTTTTACAAACTCGCAGACAAAATCTAAAAGAATCTTTGATTTGAACTCTTTCGGAATTCAATAAACAAAATTATACGTATTTGTTTTACATTGTAGTATTATGGAATAATTTCAATTGCTGTCTGAACAGATTCGTGTATCAACAAATAAAATAGGTTTCGAATCACATAGTAGACATAATTATTATCAATCTTAGTAAATTATAATACTAGTAAGTACATGATATTCTATCTACAAGGATACAAATATAATCTTAAGATTTTGTATTCTAGTTTCTTTTTTATTAGAAATATAAGTGTAACGTGGCAATACGTTTTATTGGTTTTGTACGTGGGGATGCTAAAAATAGGGTTTGGTTTTGGATACCGTATTGAACCGAACCGGTTGGTACAAAAATCGAAAACTATCAATGTAAGAACCGAATGCCAAGACGAAGTTATGGTATCGGTATCGGTTCCGTACCGGTTTTTTTATACCAAAACCACCTGAGACCGAAAAAGAATAAAAAAATATAAAGAAAACAAGTGGTTAAGGGGTTAAGTGCAAGTGGCCATGGGTTTTGATTTGCTTATAAGTAATAGTATTCGATTTCATATGATTAATTTTTGTACATATCTAAGTTCTGATTTTTCAGGTGTCATTTTTTCAACTTTATTTTGTTCTCTTCTATTTTGTTGTTGCTTAAACCATTTCTTTGAAATTCTACAAATCATTAACGTAAAAGCTGGCATATAATTTTCATAAAATGAACAAGTTATAATATATTTGAAGATGGAAAAACTTAAGCATAACTTTTATAAAAAAACAATTTCGAAGGGACACTTTTGTTCAAATCTCATCAACTCTTTATTAAACATTTTAGCTTAACTTCATTCTTTTTTTTTGACATGTGCACATCATTTATAATGCAAACGCACTCTTCACCATATAAAGGTGAGGACCTTCTTAGCATTGGGCAGTAGCTAGGTTGTCTAAACCGTATTCCGTTTCCTCTTAACTGAGTTGGCTACCAAAGAAAAAATCACCTAGGCTTCCTTACACCACTGGAAATTAATAGGGGAACTTGCACTTGGCAAGGATTGAACATACACTTATAGGAAAAAACCCGGGTGACTCATCCACTAAACCAATGGATCATTGTCATTTGGCAACTTAACTATCAAGGGTATTGATAATGAAAATTTTAATAAATAATCTGTGTTGACACGGATTTAATGTGAATATTAATTATGAAAATGATAAACATAAGTCATGACAAGCTTAATTACTTTCATAAACATTTTGATTTATTAAATTAATAGATAAATAATGAGTGATAAACACTTTGGTTTGAGAGATTCCATCTAAGATTTATGAACCTTAATATAAAAGTTACAAATAATATGCTCAGAATTATATATTGATTTTGACAACCTCTCACGACTTATATAATTATCATGTTAACAATAATATCATGTACCTAACGAATATATATATATATATATATATATATATATATTGAAAAGTTATTGTAAAACAATATATATATATATATATATATATATATAGGGGTTGGTTATTGTAAAACAAAACTTAACGTAAAACAAATAAGACAA
>JAOEHQ010048479.1:0-10187 GCA_025447715.1 Asclepias incarnata
ATTTTTATATACATCAGTTAGACAATTCAGAGCCGGCGGTCGGCAAAGCCGATTGTCGGACACCATCACCTTTTAACCTCAACCATCAACCACCGCGCATTGCGCGGGTATTATTTCTAGTGTTTTATAAAGTAGTATAGATATACAACAATTGCATAAATGCATAACTTTAGTTTATAAATAAATCCTATACAAGTTTGAAAAAATTATCTTTAAAACATATTATATCATTATAATGGAACCGTCATTATTTGTATTAATAAAATATCTTTGTTTTCTTTTATTATTATTTTCGTTTTTATTTTATACTTTGTTGTTGTTTTTATTGTTGTCATACGTCATATTTATTATTGTAACACGTTATGTTCATAACATTTAATCGTTTCTTTTTTCAATTTCGATTTTATTTTATACTTTGTTGTTATTCTTATTGGTATCATACGTTATATTTATTATTGCAACACGTTATGTTCATAACATTTTATGACTTCTTTTTTTTTTTTAAATTTCGTTTTAGTTTATACTTTGTTGTTATTCTTATTATTGTCATACGTTATATTTATTATTGCAACCCTTTATGTTCATAATACATTTAATCTTTGTTATCGAAGTGTCTGTCGTTTTTTTTATTAACATTATATCATTGTTTTTTTTTATTGTAATATATGTTTCGTTATTTCTATTAATATAGTTATCGTTATAAATTTAAATGATAAAAAACTTTAAATCGTCAGCAGGTTAATCCCGCGACAAAAACATAATAAACGTTATGTCTCTCGAGACAACGTCCGGGTTACAAAACTAGTAGCCTGGCTATAGATATAGATATAGACATAGAGTGACAATCACACACACATTATAGTATAGAAATAAAAATCTTTTCCTCAACCAAAGTGGTGAAAATTCCTAAATTTCAATTTGCGTTTTTGTCGGTGGTTTTCGCGTGATTTCCTCCGCCTTTCAACTTCACTCACTTACTCTCTTTCTTCCCTTTTCCTCTTCAATTCTTTTCTTTTATAAATATAATATATATAATATTATTATTAATAATAATTTTATTATTTTTAATTTGAATTAAAAGTTTAAATCATACTCACACTTAATTAATTCCTACTTCTATCTATTATTATTATTATTATTTTTTATCATATGTTTATCATCATAAGATCAACAATGTGCCACTTTTTTCACATGAATTCATCACTCTTCTTTCACTGCCCACCCAATCATTCCTAATTTATTTTTACCTATATATATATATATATATTTATTAATCAATTATATTTTTACAATAAATTATTATTAGTAAAAAGAAAAGAAAAGAAAAGAATGCTGGGCAGTAAAGCAATGTTGAGTTTCCTCACAAGAAAAGATGTCAGAAAAATTCTCAAACGCAAAGATAGTGATGCTGGTGAACGAGGTTTATTCCCCTTTTTCCTTTATTTTCTTTTTTAATTAATTTCTATTATATATATATGAGGTTCTGTGTAGTTATTTAGATTTTTCTTCAAGTGGGTTTTGAGTATTAATGGAATAATGTTAGTTTTTTAGGTTAATTTTGAAATTTATTTTTGTGGGTATTAAATAATTTATGGAGTAATGTAAAGGTTTTAAGTTCAATCCATTTTGTTTGCTTCAATAATATGACATTCTACTTAAGTAGGTTTTGAATAGTTAATGGAGTAATCTGAAGTTTTAGGTGACATTCTTGATATGGATGGGATTCAGTTATGTGACATTTTATTTTAATTAACTAAAACAAGTACATGCAATAGGTTTTCCTTGTTCAGGTTACCGGGGTAGGCGAGTCTTGGACTCAGATGTACGCGGCCTAACTAGGGTATCCCTGTTTCTGAACCCTTTCCCTGGCTACCCCAAAGATAACACGAGAGCTCTCGTGAGGACATCGGCACGCTTGGCCACTAGCCCATCTTGTTGGTGGTTATTTTAATTTAATTAGTGTTGAATAATGGACGTGCAATGTGAAATTTCTTTTGATGGTTGTGGAGTAATTAATAGAGTTTTGTAAAGGGAATGAAGTTTGAGTAAAGCTGGTATTTCTTTCTAGTTTTGGATATTGGTTATTGAGTTGAAATATGCTTTTTATGTTACTTAACGACGACACATGTTTTTAATGGTACAAGTTGTTTTTAAAGCATTAAACAAAATGGAGTTTATTTTTCGATGTGAATACGTTATTCAAATTAGGAATATTTTTTATTTTGTGTTGATGAAGTTGATTCGATTGTGCTCTCGTGCATAGGTTCTTTGAATGTTCAATAGTAACACAACTATTGCTTCTTTCTGTTATGAATATGAATATGAACAAGAAAACAAACAGTTCACGTAAGTGGGCTTTTGGATTTTTATGATGCTGGGATAATCGCTTACGTACGTTTGTTTAGACTAAAGCTTTTTCGAGAATGTCTACATTATTCTTGCTCCCTTGATGCTAGCACAACTGTATATTTCCATTGCTTCTTGTGTGTAGTATCGGTGGCGTCTATTGATTAGTCAATTTTTGTTGAGAAGCTAATCTAGGTTTTTTATGGGGTTGTTGATGGTAATTTATTCATGATATTTGCAATAAATTAGATGGCTATATCTTTATCAATATGCAAAAATGAAGGATTGGTGATGCTTTATTGTTTGTTTATGGCTTGTGAACTGTAGCAGCTAAATTATACTAGCAAAATGGATTTGAAAATACCATGTAAATGGTGCTTATGTGGCTAATAATTTGTACCTAATCTGTTGACGGAACACACATGTTAACAGAATACTAGGACTTTTGCTATCACTCTTAGTGATTACAAAATAAGTATCTCCCTGAAAAAGATTGATAGCGTTCGGCGATAACAGTGGGCAAGTAGTAATTTTGGCTTTTAACATTGCTAGAATAGGATAACTTGAAATTGGATATTCTTACATCATAATAGTGTCATTTTTCATAAATAAAGAACAAAATCTTTTGTGCAAACTTTTTCTTTTTTTTTTCTTTCAAAAATTCGGTTGCCACATATATGTATTCAGCGTACATGATTTTGGTGCTATAAAATGTAAATGAATTAATCTAGACTACGGTTTTGGAAACTAGTTTGATCGATCATAGCTGAATCTAGTTTCGGTAGTCTTGAGTATTATATATTATTTTGCAATAGAATTAAAACTCTGTGTGCATAGTTTTTGCATATAAGTTTGCCGAGTACCTGCAATTAGACTAAACCTGTATATAAACTCTTTCAGACACATATACACATGTGGATAATAAAGAATTTGTTAAAGGGTTTATAGTTGGTGAGTGGTGACCTACATATGCTTTAAAGCATGACCATAGCATTTTGACTTAAACTACTGAACTGCATGCTCAATCCAAGCATTTCTGGTTTCTTCAACTTTCCAAAGTTGGTACTTAGTCAAACTCGTTGGATAGACATGAAAGTTTGAGTTAGTAATAAATTCCAAATTAGCTAATAGAGCAAAACAGCTTTTATCGAGTTTCTTTTTGTTACCCAGGAAGAGCGATGGAGGAACTACGGGCTTCTCTATTTAGCAAGTTACGACATCAACACCAATCTTTGTTGGGACCTACTCTTGCTCTTACATTCAACTTTGTTGCGTCTGTTAGTATTATCTTGATGAATAAATTGGTGAGTTTACATCATTTTCCTCTTTTTCATATGCTATATTAGCGTCATTTGTCATGTTCGATGCTAGCACTTTTGTTTACTTACATATATAACCCTTCCCGTTTCAGGTACTTGTCAAAGTTGGATTCAATTATCCGATCTTTCTCACTTTTATCCACTACATTTTTAGCTGGTTATTTATGGCCCTCTTAAAAGCTTTATCTCTCCTTCCTCCACCCCCTTCTTCAAAGACAACCAAGTTTTCATCATTGCTCGGTCTTGGTATAGTTATGTCCCTCTCTACTGGTCTGGCTAATGTCAGTCTAAAGTTCAATAGGTAAATGAAATTGCTTTTAAATCTTTGTAATAAGAGTCCATTGACCTTTTATTTTTTTTTATCTTATAGTATTTTAACTAAAGATATATTCTTCTAGTGTCGGTTTCTATCAGATGGCTAAGATTGCAGTAACCCCGGCAATTGTTTTAGCAGAATTTATGCTCTACCGCAAAAAAATATCCTTCCGAAAGGTAACAAGTGTTGTATGAAACATTACTGTTTTAAAAGTCAAATGAACTACTTTATATCATTAAAATTGATACGCTTTCATTAAAAGAGTGTTTTGGTAACAACTTCTGTTACGAGGGTGTTTTGGATTCCGTCTTGAAAGTCATTATCTAATTTTTGCCTTTTCAAATAACAGATAAGCACTTTGTAGTGTGTGGTATAGTGAAAATGATTCTATTATTTAGTGGTTAAATAATTAGTTTTGGAGTAACTCCAAGAAAATTTATTTGAATTTTCTGATTATTTATTAAAATCAGATTTTGTCAAATACTCAACAACCGATTATTTTGTTAAACTTCAAACGGCCAAAGCAAAGGAAATGTTGTCTTCTGCCACCTTTTGTAACAGTTGGTTATCTTATTCTGCTAGTTCGATATTGGCATAAACACTCTTAAAACGCAATGCCAAACACCTTCTAAACTATCAATAGAAATATATAGTTACTTTGATCTAGAAAGTCAAAAGTGTATCTTTCTTTTTTGAATGAGAAATATAATTTTCATTCAAATGAATTACTTGTAATCCATTATACTTCAATACTTCAGGTGCTTGCACTTACTGTAGTGTCAATTGGTGTTGCGGTTGCTACAGTGACCGACTTGCAGTTCCATTTCTTTGGTGCTTGTATAGCAGTGGCATGGATAATACCCAGTGCGACCAATAAGATATTGTGGTCAAACCTTCAACAGCAGGAGAGCTGGAATGCATTGGCGTATGTTGCTTAATTTTATTTCCTTTCCTTTCTAATGTCAAACTTCTTACTGCCAGGTTTAAAATTGACATGTGTGTAACCACACACTCGATACCAATTTCTTTCCATTTTTTTTTTATATCTTTTACTCAAATTTAATTTCCATTGAAAGTTTTATCAGGAATTAAAGAATTTAGACAATTTATGTGGGTTCTGTAGTTGGAAATTGATTTATTTGGCTTGAGAAGTCGGTGGAAATTTAATGGAAGATTTACCTGTATGCCCATTGTGATTTTTATGAATAAATCTTCATATTTATGTGATCACAAGATTTTATTTTTTGCTTATCAGACTATAGTTTGTAAATTTTGACGATTGTGTGCAGATTAATGTGGAAAACCACACCTATCACTGTGTTTTTCCTAGTGACGATGATGCCCTCACTTGATCCACCTGGTGTTCTTTCCTTTGATTGGAGCTTCTATAATTCTTCAATTATCGGGGCTTCTGCTGTCCTAGGTTTCTTGCTTCAGTGGTCCGGTGCTCTGGCTCTTGGGTAAGTAGCACGGGTTAACCTGTCATTTAACACTTCCACAGTTCCGTTACTTTTAAGAAAGCGTGTTTAAGGGCAATTGGATTTTATATATGTTCAACAGGAAAACATCAGCAACAACTCATGTTGTTCTTGGACAGTTCAAGACTTGTGTGATTCTTCTTGGAGGTTTCATTATGTTCGGCTCGAACCCAGGATCAACCAGCATCTGTGGTGCAGTTGTGGCTCTAGCAGGCATGTCTTTCTACACTCACTTGAACTTAAAGCCACAACTGCAGTCGACGAAAACATCGTCAAGACAATCATCTTTACCAAAGTCTAAGCTTGGTAAAGAAAACGGTGACATCCATGATCATGGCAACCATGGAGACGAAGCTGTCTAACTACCCCACACAACATACACATGAAGACAATCAATATCCTTAATTGTTTGATTTCATTTGTTTAAAGGTGGGCTATTTGGTAGCTTTTTTTTCCTCCTTCCTGGTGTTTTAGATAGTTTTAGGATAGCTTGCTTAGATATTGCTAATTCGCTGCTGTGCATCACCAGTTGTTTGGCTTGAACTCACGCGTCATATCGGGTTAACCCTTGAGCGCAAATGAGTTAAGTGGTGCATAGCCCATGGGTAGTTTACGGAATGAACTAGCTTGTCGAATACTTTGGCAAACCAGAGTCACTTGGTGTTAATATATGTGGTGTTAACCAGCTGTTCTTTGTCTCTTGGAAGTATTTGGTTTCTAAAGTTTTAGATGAGTTGATTATGTTATTTGAAATATGTAGTTCAAAGCATACACGAGTGCATAGAAGTTGTAGAAGTGTGGGTCAAGACATGGCGCAAGTGTATATTAGTTACAATTGAGCCAATATGAGTTCAAGTGCACTTGGACCCACAACAGCCGAATATGCGTATGCAAGGTACTAACGCCTGATATTATCCATACCAGGATCGGTTAGGGAGTGACTTGGCCAAAACTTTGATTAACCCTGGTTCAAGGCTCATTGGGTGAGTTGTATTTTCACTGATTTGTTCAATACATTGGCTTTATATTAACGGAAAAGAAAAAAGTTTTATTCGTTATTAAACACACTACAGGTGATGGTAGTGAGTGTTTTCTATATCAACTATCCATGCGTTAGAATTTTATAAAAGATTTAGGGTGTGTTTGGTATTAGGTATGGGAATTGTGGAACTTGAATGAAAGTTGTATGTGTTTGTGAAAACCTACAGACCGTGGGTATCTCTAAACCTAAATCCGTAGACCGTGGCTATCTTTAAAGGTCTAATGCATTGCTTCTCGTCGATCCGCCTCCTTTGTTTCTGCCCATTGATGTGCCTCCTGCCACTAAAAGGGGCTATACCCTGGAAAATTTCGATAATTAGTTATGTTTTTCAAATTGTAAAATTTGCATTTTCATTTAGTTTAGTTATCTAGATGACTTCTATGCTCGCATTTATTTCAACTAGTGGGATTCAGTTGCGTGACCTCAATTATCATAGTTGCGTTTGCTATTGATGCGCAAAAAAAAATGTTAATTATAAACTAAAGTGACAATGAACATGTCAAGAGAAGAAATACTAAGTAGACGAAGGGCAAAAATAAATATTTTTTATAAAAAAGCCTTTTTTATGTAAATAATTTTTTTAAACAAAAAATATATATTTTTTAACAAAAGAGTTAATTAAAAAAATATAAATTAACTTTTCTCAAGAAAAGCACAAATAGGACTTTTAATAATTCTTTAATTTTATCTTTTAAGTAATTTTAATTTTAAATCCACAAAAATTGCAGCCCATACTAACTTGAGCAAATCTGGCCTAATAATATCTATTTGTTTCACTTGATTTTCTTAGACCCGTATCTATTTAGCCCAGTTTAAATTTAAACCCAAAATAAATAAAAACAAATCAAAAACACTCATGCGAAAACTTGAACTTGAGACCTCAATTTAGATTTTAGAAGACCGGATTACTGGTCCAACCAAAGACATCTTTGTTTGTTTATATGTTGTATATATATTTATTTGGATTTTTTTAAAGAGCACTGTTCATTCCCATAGAAATTAATATAAGTAATAATAATAATTGAGTGATGTTCTTTTCATTTTATCCTTTATTTTTCTCTTCAAAAATATAACTTTTTTTTTCATGATAACAAATGATAAAAATAATATAAAAGAACACTACACTTTATTAAATACTTTTTTTTTTGAAAGTACTACATCAAAAATAATAAAAAAAAATAAAATAAACAGTATCATAAATTAGAGCGGAACTTGGTTGGTACTTGGTACCATATGCCCATCATGAATTAATTAGTTGAACTTTGCTAGAACTGGGCTTACGCTTGACCAGGCTTGGTTCTTTTGAGCTATGTCTGAGGGAATGAGGGTCAGACAAATATACGGTTCAAATGTTGTTAGTTGAAACTTGACCTTTTTTTTTTCTTTTTAATTTTTTAATTTTTAACGACAAGTTTTATTAAGCCAAATCAACAATTATAAGATTGACATCTCAAATTAGTGAATAAACACCAATGCCTAGGTTTGGAACTAGGCCTTCTTAGAGAGACAAAACCTCTCACCCCCTTTGGACCACTAGACCAAGAGCTGTCTAACTTTAGACCATTCTTAAGAGGAGGGTGAAATAGGTGGGTGAAGAGTGGTGAAGAGAAAGTGAATGGATTAAATGTAGGTGATATAATGAGGTGAAAGGAAGGTGAAATGTGGATAGTTGAAACCATTCACCTAGGGTGTGTGGGTCCATTTTCTTTGTTTTATTTTGTTTGTTTTATTTTGATTGGTATATTGAAGGGTATGGGGGTATTAAATTTGAAGGTGAAAGGTTAAGGTGAAAAAGAGAAGGTGAAAGGGATAAGAAGATGAAACTGACGTGGCAAGAAAAAATATAGGTGAAAGGGGTGAACGGTTACGAATGGTCTAAGTCTCAATTGCAAAACCCACTTGCAATTTCCCCAAATTCTTGCCAATTTTCATTAAAGTATAGATAGATACATATATATATACATATAAATATTAATTAAAAAAATTATTATTATTACAAATAGTCCCTAAGATTATACCCTCACGTGGTTTGCACGTGAAAGGTTTAAACGGCCAAAACTAATGGATGTTACTGTCAGGGACTGCTAACAACGAAAATGAAAAACCAAAGGACGGTTAGCAACAAAAAAAAGCACAAGGGGCGATATGTGAATACGGCCAATCACAGGGACCATTTGTGACATTTTCTCATATATATGTGCAAAAAAAGAAAATTTAAAAAAATAAATAAAATTCTTTTTTATCCTTGTTAGCCGTTGAACGGCTATAACTTTTGAAAACCAAAATATTGCCACCCGTCTTCGTGCTACCGCATAAACCCATACCGCCTAAGGGATGCGGTGTAGTCGGCGTTTTGGAGCTTAGGCGGACATCGCCGCCCGCCCCGCCTAAACCCATACCGTCTTAGTGTATGTTTTGAAACAACGATCAACTTACATACCAACTCCTCAAAGTGTTAAAAGGACTATTCGTGCACAAAGATTTCAAACTTAGGCCATAAAGTTTAAATACAATACAAGGGTGAATTAAGAGTAACTGAGATGACAGTGATCCAACGGCCAAGACAATGGCAGTCTGGTAAAGGTGGTGATACTGTCCCCACAGTATCGTGATTTATCGGGCCCACAACAACAACAGCCGTAGCTCCACCTTACTGTGAGCCTGCACCCAGAGTGTCCCATCCCATCTCATCTAATTTGTCATCTGTCAAAATGTCAAGTCATTGTCACGTCATGTATGTGAGTATTATGCTGCATATTGGCGCATATTGGGCCCTCACTATATGTAGGCCCATTTATTTCAGCTTTCATTTTTGTTTTATTATTCTGTACTTTTTTCTACTTTTCATTTAAGCCCATTTACTTTTATTTTCTCTTGTTTTTACCCTTTGTACCTTTTGTGGTCTTTTTTCCAAAAAGTGGAATCGAATACTATTTTGGTAGTCTATAGAACAAACGTACCTTACAAACCTGCCAAATGTCTCCAACCAGTGAATCAACTAGAATATATACACATATTTCGAAAATGCTCATATTGGACCCATGAAGATGCCATATATTTTAACAAGTTGATTATATCACTTGGTAATTATTATTTTTATTTAAAAAATATTCTAACTTTCTTTACGTCATACTTTTCATTTTAATAAAACACATTTTTTACATTTATTTTATTTCCAAAATACAATTTTATAAACGAATGTATATTAACATATTAAATATAAAATGAGTGGATCCCGGTATCAAATTAAACGTCTAAAAAAAATACTGTTACATCTAATCATAACGTATAATTGGTACTAGTTCAATTCTTAATAAGCGTGTAAACATCTTAAGCATCTTTTTTCATATTCTTTTACCTACAAAATGATGAACAACAACGAGATAAGCTTAAGAAATAAGATTAACAACAACAATGGGGTAAGCTTAACAAATGTTTTACCATCTGTGGCTTAGTAGTTTTTTTCCAACATACTGTTTGTAACTATATATATTATAAAATTTAAAGTAAAAGTTAATGTAAAAGATAGGTAAATGTTCATTTACAAACCATAATTATGGTGAAAATCAAGGGACAAATCTCAGCCACATATTTTTCCCCATTTTTCTCTCTCCTCCATAAATCATTAGTTTCATCTAATTCATTTAAAATCTTTTATCTCAAAAACCGTACATCGATAAATTATA
>JAOEHQ010048480.1:0-10184 GCA_025447715.1 Asclepias incarnata
GGTCTGGTTTGGTTTGATATATGTTGAAACCGGAAATGTCGGTTTGGTTTGAAAATTAGTCAAAACCGGACCAAACCGGACCACGAACACCCCTAATATATGACATATATTTTCGACTAATTTTGAAATATAGTGGCTTGACCCTAGACTAGATATGGCCCTTTATATAAGGGAAGTGATATTAGTACCACTTCTTTTGATAAATGTACCATAACTGTGCATTAATGTTTTGTACTGTCAGCTGTAAAACTTGTACGTTGTGGTACATTTATTAAAATAGTGGTACAAATATCACCTCCCTTTATATAAGTGTCTACTACCAAACCACTTTTGGACAAGACTATTTTCCAATCAAAGGTAAACTTCTGCTAAGATCTTACCCATAATTTGTGACTACTCTTTGAAACGTACATCTTTTTTTGAAAATCTATTACCATGTTCGTAGTTTTATTCGTTGCATTACGTACACAACATCGCTATCCTATTACGAATCCTATTTCGAATGGGTTCGTATCGTATTTCATATTTGGTTTATGTAATTTTTATAAATTTTTACTATAAAATTAAAAAACTTTTATGCTGCGTTTGAAACAGTTTAGAGAAATTGACATGAATATAATGTATATTTTGTACATGTAGAAATCTATAAAATAATCATCATAAATTAATATAACATTATACAAGTACTAACTCTGTAACTCATATCTAATAAAAAAAGTACTAACTCATATCCTCTAATAATAAATGCATAAAATAATGAATTTGAAGAAACAAGTGTGAAAAGCAAAACAACAACCCGCCTTCTAATAGCCTCTCCTTCGTATAGCCCGTTAGGTCACAACACATTGAAACTAGAAGTTAATGGTATACGAATCATCTAACCATATATATATAATGAACATTCACATACCTAGTGAAATTCAATCACATGACGCAAATATAAATTCATCAAATCATAATGCTTTTCATTAATCATCTTAGGAGCCTAATGTGTCTACACATGTATATTGGACTTAATTCCACTATCAGGAGCCCTTTTTTTTTTTTTATAATAATCTTCCTATCTCTAACAAACAACCTACTCGGGTTTTTCATGAACATACCATCCGAGGGTGTTAAGTTCTCAACGCAGAGACTTGTTCTATTTATACTATCCATAAACCTAGACTTTGAAGGGACACGTATGTCTCTTGGATACGTATATTTAGAATTTTAGATCTTCTAAATTTTTATTCTGTTTAGAAGATATCTTTAGCTTTGACTCTAGGCTTCCAATCTTTTTCATTTGTTAAGTCCGATCCAGACTCACCTTGGGCTAGAGGTGTAAAAAAAACCGTACCTAAATAACCCGACCCGACCCGAATGGTTTTGGGTCATACGGGTCACCTTATTCTGGTTTATGTGGGTTATTTGGGTTAACCCGAACTCAAATCTTTTATATAGTTTGGTATATGGGTTAAACATTAAAAGATTTGGGTCACCCGAATAACCTGAATAAGCGTTTTATTATTTATTATTATTATTATTATTATTTGATATTATTGTTAGTAAAACTAGACTACTATCAACAACCTTTATAGTTTATAGTTTATACTACTTGATTAAAAATTGAATATGCACATTTATATTTAAAAAATGGCTAGTTACTTACAATAAGAAATACAAGTTGTCATCCATATTTCATAACTCCATATTCTGAAGAATTATACATACGTTTTCTATTCCAATTCCCAAATCCAAACCACACTTGTCTACAACTAAAGATCTCATCACAAGTTGTCTTCATTACACAACACAATATAAAAGTTTTAAAAAAAATCCCTAACAATCAAAAGCCAAACACTTCCTAAGTTTATTTGCTTAATATTTATTTGGGTTTGAATTTGGATACCCAAAACCCGACCCAACCCAAATAATCCAAACACAAATAACCCGAATCTTATTCGGGTTAGTTTATATTCATGAAAAACCGAATAACCTGACCCGAATAACCTGAAACCCGAATACCCGACTGAATAACACCCCTACCTTGGGCTGATTCTTCCCCAATCGCTACTCAGCCTGAGTTGCCCAGTCGTTACTAAGCTTGGGTTTGTCTTTTGTTTAGTTTGATCGATATCAGCTCAGGCTGACCTCTTGTATGTATCCAATCTTTATTTAGCTTGGATATTTTGTCTACTCAGTGTGATTGTTACTTAGCTCAACCTGGCCTTGTATGTATCAGATCGCTACTCAGCTTGGATATTTCATTACATAGCTCAGGCTGACTTCTTGCATTCCTCAAGCTGACTCAGCTTGAGGTCTTCTTTACTTGGGTCTTAAGACTGAGCTCTTCTTCAATCTTCAGGTATCATTTACATACGCAACAAAGGGAGTAATACTACCACCTAGCCTATCCTACGATCAGGAAGCTATGATGGTGGATAAATGTGTCACATTAAACGATCGCACATTTAATCGTATATATTTTCTAGTTTCTCGTAAATCAAAATCGTTTACAAACACCTGTAAAAAGGTGGTGGACAGGTTTCGAGAGATACACCAAATTAATAAGGAAGAAAAGAGGGTGGTGATGGTGTGATAAATAATCGAGCAAAGAAGGTTTAAATGATATGGGATAAGTGCAAGGCCTCAATGTAGAGAATTAACGTGCCCCTTAGGTTTAGATGTGTGGCAGAAGGAGGTGATGTTATTAACGTGTTGGTGTATATGGAGAGCTAGGAACGAGTTAGTATTTCAGGCGAAAACAATGGTCCATTCATGGGGTATTTGAAGACATACAAGCATTGGGAGTTTTTGTGGATAAAGAATCGAGCAAAGAAGGTTTCAATGACGTGGGATAAGTGGAAGAGTTTCTCCTTTTTGTAAATACATAAATTCGGGTTTTTGTATATAATCCTTGTTTTTTTTTTCTTTTTGTTTTTTGAACTGCAATTTTATTCATGACATATATCGGTTGAAAAGGATTCAACCAATAACATAAACTATCACATCGATAAGAGTGGGTTTTTGAGCCACTCGATCCAAGACAATTTGAACTTATTACATCTTGCAGAAAACCAACAATAAGAAAAATTAAGTACAAAATAAAATAAAAATCATTTCTTTGCTGGAGATTACAAAATACCGTCTAGTTCTTTGTTTTCCAAATACATCATAAGCCGCAACAGATAATCATCTCTATAGTTTTCCTTTTGTTTTGGTTGACCCGTAAGTCATCAACCCATGCCTAATGTCTCTTGGAGTAAGATAGCCGAATGAATCAACCTCAAGGCATTTGGCAATTACGTTCCACAGCTTGTTTTCAAACATAATTTACGAAATCAATGTGATGCTTTTTGGTTTGTTTTAACAACAAAGTTCAACTTTTGGAGTGTTTCAGTAGTTAGATGTGAAGACAAGTTTTAAAAATATATATATAATCACCTTTTATCATCTTATTATGTATCAAGATCTCATAGTTAAACGTAAAATTTGAACACAACCTATATATTATGTTGCCATATAAAAAAGGAGCTTATCATATTAATACCGCAACTTTGGATTATAAGTATGGTAAATTTATCAAAATACGTGTTTCAATTTCCATATTAAAAAAAAAGCCTTTTAGATTATGAGTATGGTACCCGGTCTAAACCGGAATTAAGCTCAATAAAAACCGAAGAACAAAAGGGTGAAACTATATCAGACCGGTCCACAAGACAAGCATCCTTACCTGGACCTGTTACACCAAAGTATCTTGGTCGTTGTTACAATTGGGTCCCACATATTTTCATTTCTATGAATATATAATTTCCAAAGCGATAAAACTACTCACACACCCTGTCACCACCCGTACCTGTCCCACCCCCGTACTCCTCACGTGCCATGCACACCACACCTCAAATCCTCTCTTTGTGGTGCAACAAATAAATAAAGGCCATATAACAAGAGAAAGAAAAAAGAGTGCAACACATTTTCTTTCTATCCTTTTTTTTTCTCTCTTGAGGTTTTTATTATTATGAGGATCAGGAAGCACTTCTTGTCTCTTTCCGCTTCTATAACTGCACCGATACAACCATCGCCGCCGCTGGATCTTTCCGGCGGCGATCATCACAGCCACGAGCAATCGACGTTCCTGGTGCAACATCAAGAACAAGTGTACCCAAATGATAACAAGCTGTCTAGCTTGTCCGATCCTTCATCAAAGGCTAAGGTACTTCAATTCAATTGTAGATATATACGATATATACATACAGATCTTGTGTATATATAGATGTTTTGTTTTATATTAAGTATCTTCTTGTTTGGATCATGAAGGAGTTGGAATCTGAGAAGAAAAAGGAAACAATCAAGATTGATGTTACTGGCAAGTAAGTATAATTTTTTTAGGGACACACCCATAATATTTTAACACCCATATGGAAATAATTAATATTTATTTTGTTTATTAAAATTGAGAAAAAGAAAGAATTATTATTGCAAGAATTGAAGTGCAAAAATACTGTAGAATATGTTTTTATATATCTCATGTAAGTTAGAGATAACCAATTACCATATATTGTAGAATCCTAATCTGTAAATTGCACCTATGTGGTGCATGTTAGCATGAAAGCTGGTCCCCAGCTACAATGTTCATGATATATATATATCTTTCTATTGCACTGGTATTACTACTGGTCTTATTTTATGCTTATCTATTCTTTGTTGTTACATTCATATATGGCAATACGTATAAACACACACACACACACACACACATATATACATACATATACATTTTCTTCTTAATGTCATTTATATTTGTTTGTTTTTATTCTGGCTTGTTTACAGGAAAGAAATTAGCATCTTGTGTGCAGAAACAAGCAGTCACGATAAGGGTATGTTTCAGTGTGTGTGTTTTTAGGTGTATGTACATATGTGTGTCTTTTTGTGTGTGATTTAGTTTTTTTTTTTTTATATATAATGTATTTGTGTTGAAAGGTTTGTTTGAAGGAGATAAACTGATTCCAACGAAAAAGAGAAGTGGAAGCAATGGGGAGAGAGTGAACCATGATGATTTTGAAGAATATAAGCAGGAGGGGATAACAAAGTCGAACCCGAAGAAGATAAAGAAGAATGAGAAGAGAGGGAATGTGATCATGGAAGGTTCAAGGTGTAGTCGTGTAAACGGAAGAGGATGGAGATGTGGTCAGCAAACCATTGTCGGGTATTCACTGTGTGAGCATCATTTAGGCAAAGGAAGACTTAGAAGCATGAGTCGTGTTCGTAGCCATTCGCAAAAGAATGCACTAAAAGAAAAAGAGACAATGGAAGTGCAAAGTAAAGAAATCGAAACAATATTGATAGATGAAAACGAACATGAAGATGATGACAACGATATGGACGAGGAGGTAGAATTAATATCATCGCTCGGTAAGAAGAAGAAGAAGAAGCAGCTTGGTGTGGTAAAGGAAAGATCGTTAAGCAGTTTATTGAGCCAAATAGACAGTTAGATCATGCAAGGAGTCTAGAATGGCTTGTGGTGTAGGTTACATAATCAGAAAGAAATTAATACATGCAGTCACAATCCAAGAGACAAACTGAAGGTATATATATTATTTTTGCTTAATTAATGGTTGGAGTTTATAAATGTGATTCCTAGTGCAACTCCTGGTTTTTTTGTTCTTGGATTATATATGATCATGACTTCAAAACTATATATATATATATGATAACACCTTACTTCATGATCTATTAGTTTTACACACAATCTCTTTAGTCAATCTGAATAGAGAAATACGGAGTAATTATTTTCATATGGGTGCTGCTCTGCCATGATTTACTTATATATAATACTGCACTTAGCTTGCCAATACTTAGATCGATTGATACACTCGCTAGCTAATTAATCGAGAAATATTTCACTGATTGGAAGATGATCGGTAGGAATTAATATATGCTCGTACGTAATTCCGGTCTGTAGATTGGTTCAGATCAAGCGAACTCCTTTTTGTACGTACGTTTATAAATTATCGATTTAACCTTCTAAATAAACCTGGTTGCAACCATGCAGATAGCACAGCCTACATGCATCCATGGGAGTGTATATATGTAGTTTACAGTACCTTGTTTCGATCAGGCATGTATCGAGCCGGCCATCAACAAATGTATATCACATTCAACACTATTCCCTTGTCTAGGTACAAGTACGAACATTGTTCATAATTAAGCTTGCTACGATCATGAAATAATAGATGTTTCACCAACCAATCTGTTTAATTATTGGTTTCTTTTAGTTGTGCAAATTAATTAAACTTTTTAAGTAGTTTGGGTAGTTATGGTGCTTGCCAGACAAGTGATGTTATTGCAGCGTAGAATTGCTATATCCAAATCATTTCAGTGGGTCGCCATATGTCCAAAGTCCAAATCGCTAGAATGGATACTAATATACTATATGCTTGTACTATTTACCGGTGGGCTGGGCTTATCGGTGGCCGGTTTTTTCGATGGGCAACCGATTGATTCCATTTATGGCGGCCGGAATATGTATGTTTTTTCCGACGGGCAACCGATTGATTCCATTTTTGGCCGGAATATTGGTTTTTTTTTATCCGATGGGGTAATCGATTGATCCCAATATTTGACCGGAATATATATGTTTTTAATTCCGATCTGATTGATCGGTTCTTTCTTGACCCATTCCTGATCAAAATATGTTTGATCTCATTTCTGGCCGGAATATATTTTTTTTTCCGATAGGAAACCGATAGAGGCGTGCGTGCTAGTTGCGTCGGTTTCTTGGCCGGAATATTTCTGATTGATTTTTTCCGGCATGATAAAGGTGGTGATGATAGATTTCGAAATGGATGTTTTCGATATCCAAAATCGAAATATGACAAGTTTTTAAAGATAGGTCCGTATCATGGCGGGACAAAATCGAATGATGGTAAATTTTGACCACAACCTTTGATAAATTACAGCCTTGACAGATTATACATAATGTTGTTCCCAAACATATCCGAGCCTAGTTTTTTCTTATTTTTGTGGTTAATGTTTTTAATTTTATAAATATAGTTTTGTATATTATTGTGTTTAGATAATTGATCATAATACAAAATAAACTCATGAGGTATCATATATCAAAGCCATATTTTTGTAACATCTTTTTATTTACTTTATTTATTATTAAAAACCGTGTGAAATATAACTACTATCAAAATTTAATAATTAAAGTCATTTCAAATACTATGAATATAATATTTAGTATTAAAATCTATTAGTATTAATCTAAAGTATTAAAACAAAATCGGTTATCAATTAATAAAATCAATCATTTATTTATTTATATCTATGATATATCTACACTACATTATAAATAATATAGACTATTTTATTTTAATAGTTAAATTTAAAGTTTAAAACAAGTATCAACTTTACATCCTTCTAATCCATACATCCAAACCATCGATTGTAAAAATTCTAAACGTAAACGGAAGCATGATTGATGCATTATGCACTTGAAAACCAAAAATCACTTTAACACCAAAAATCAATGCAAAGTGTATTCATTTTAATAATTCATAACTGAAATAATATGATTTTTGGTCAAATCAAATGTAATACACTTTATAAATTAATCGTTATAATTAATGCAATTGAAACTTACATTTAAATTAATTGCTGAAAATATGATTAGAAATAATGTAAATTTTTAGCTCTTTATAAGTTGCTAGAAGTGCTATGATACCTCATTTACTAATGAAGTACCCTTGGAGGTTTAAACATAAAAAATATATTTTCACGCAAAGCTCTACCAAGGGATCAACGCTCATATAAAGCAAAGTTTGAATATTACAAGAGATTTGTGCTCACATTAAGTGGAGTTGTGATTTGGGTATGGCCACATTAAGCCACTTACTTCATTTTTAAATCTATGATATGCAACTACGATATGATAATCAATAATTATTAATTTTTTGTTTTTCTACGTTTTTCAAACGCACTTCATAACCGTAGTTTATTTTTTTAATTCTTTCCCGCTACATCACGCTGACATACTTCTACTATCTCAAAATATATAACAAGTAATTTAAAGATGTTGACTAGTTTCTTATATGACATACACCAAGTACTAATATACAACAAATATGAAAAAATTATTAACAAGAACGAGTGGAATAGGGAGATTGGTCTAGATATAGATAACAATAGATTGAAAAGAGAGATAGATCAAGATAGAGAGGTTGTCATGATTCGGGGTTAGGTTTAGTAATACAGATGTAAATTTATTTGAAACAATTGGAGAATAAGGAAAAAGAAAAGAGAAAGAAACCTGAGAGGTGTATAGAGGAAGGAATAAATTCATTGGGAAAACATTTACATGTTTAAAAAGTTCTTAATTTTTTTGAATATTAAGACACTTCCCTTATGTATTATAAGGGAGTATAGATATTAATATTTGATATGAAATCATTAAGCATTATGTTTAAACTCTTATACTAGAGGGGTACTCGTGCAATGCAGTGGTCTCGAATATATTATGGAATAACAAATTATTAATATGGCGGTGGCGCAGATCGGGGATGGTGGCTGAGATTTAAAAATGAAAAAACAAGGTAAAAAAAAATAAAAAAGGAAGAAGGGGAGGAAGAAGAAGTAGGAAGAAATGTGTGGCTGAGATTTGTCTCTTGATTTTCAGTTTAATTATGGTTTGCAAATGAACGATTGTCTCAGTTTGAAACACATATATACTTGCTCTTAACAGAATAATATGGCCATTCAGGATTTATACTTTGATAAAAGAGCCTTCTGGGATTACTCAGTTAGCTTTGCTAAAAGTATTAGAATTAAATTCTATTGAACGGTACATTACGCATATAGATTCACAACGTTTGGTTTAGTTTCTATTGAACGGTACATTACGCATAGAGATTCACAACGCATAGAAGAGGAGATTCATTTAAAACTCAGGATGATAAAAAGATCAACTCACCTTTCGAACCATGTTTCAACTCAAATCGGCGGTGGGACGTCTTACATTCAAGATATTTTCGATTGTAGTGTTATAAACTGGAAATAGTTTCATCTTTACCATCTAAAAAAAGTTTTTTTTTTCCCCTCTCATCCTCATTTTGATTTTGTGCATTCTTATTGACAGGACCTCGTATTGTATCTATAAAATGGAGGTTCAAGATAATATTTTTTGTTTGTTGATCACTTAATTCATCATGTCTGGACTTCCTTATGTAAGCTGGTCTGGCTCTCTCACAGTTTTCAAAAACTTTAAAGCTCTTGTGAACACCAATATTCTACCACTTTACTTACTTGAAAGGAAGCATCGTCATTTTGTTGTGACAACCAGGTCATTCTTGTTAATAGGTAACCTCACAAGTACTTCCTAGCGAGCCTTTGGATATACATGTTTTGTTCTAAAACCATATGCTGAGCGCATTAAAATGTCATCCAAGTATGCGTTGTGTGGTTTTAGTTGGAGTTAAATGCAATTTTGGTCCGTGTGGTTTGTACGTTTTTGTAATGGGGTCCTTTTTTAGGTTTACTAGCAATGGGGTCCCTGTGGTTGTATTTTTTTTTGTAACCTTAGTCAACTTTTTAAATTTCACTAGCAATAGGGTCCATATGGTTTGTACGTTTTTGCAATGGGGGTCCCTTAAGAGTTAAAGTCAGTTTATTAATTTGGACTAAGGTTGCAAAAAAGTACAAACCACAGGGACCTCAATTGCTAGTGAACCTGAAAAGGAACCCCTATTGCAAAAACTTACAAACCACATGGACCAAAATTGCAATTAACTCTTTTAATTGGGCGTTATGGTGTTGGTCAAAAGCCATATGGTTGTTTTGATCTAATTAGTAAAAAATTATATGTTTTCCTAAAGCCCTTATAAATAACGCTAGCAATATTCAACCCAATTCGAAATTCGACTTGAAAAAACTGGGTTAAGATTGTGTAATCTCAACTTGCCAATCTACCAACCTGACAACCCGTGAACCTGATTTTTTCAAATTGGCTCTGGTTTAGTCTCTTGAATTATCAGGTTTACTAGTGAACACGGATACTATATGAATTAGGGGTGTTCGTGGTCCGGTTTGGTCCGGTTTTGACTAATTTTCAAACCAAACCGACATTTTCGGTTTCAACATATATCAAACCAAACCAGACCAAGAGTGTTGTCTAACCGGACCAAACCAAACCATGTAAGCCGGTC
>JAOEHQ010048481.1:0-10184 GCA_025447715.1 Asclepias incarnata
AATTTAAAGCCCCCCCCCCCCCCCCCCCCCCCCCAAAAGAGTTTATTTTTGATGCTCTAGTCTCCTACTTCATCTATATTCATAGATTTGTATTTTTATTGTAACAATATTTCCCTTTAGTGCCCTTCAGAAAAAAAAGAATATATTTCCCTTTTAGTCATAACTAACACATTCTTTAAATATCAAAAATTAAGAAAGTGGACAAAAAAGTGTTTATGGTTAAACCGAACCCAACCTCTACTAAAAATGATATGTTTCAGCCCTTTACCCAACCTGCTGATCCTGCCATCTGTAATATGTAGTTATAGTCTTTGTATGATTTGTGCACTTGGCATTAAAACTTTTACATATTATTTTACAGACTTTCTTACTTGCATGAAGCTATAGAACCAAAGGTTGTGCATCGAGACATAAAATCTAGCAATATTTTGATTGACCATGACTTCAATGGTAAGCTTTCTGATTTTGGATTGGCCAAGCTTTTGGATTCAGGCGAAAGTCACATAAATACCAGAGTTATGGGGACATTTGGGTACGATTGCAAATTCTTGTTTAACATATTCTATACTACGTGAGCTAAAAAATGAGTGATTGAATACTTTAAAAACTTAATTTATTTTGCAATTTGCAGATATGTGGCTCCAGAGTATGCAAATACTGGTATGTTAAACGAAAAGAGTGATATTTACAGCTTTGGTGTGCTTCTTCTAGAAGCAGTAACTGGAAGGGATCCAGTGGATTACAATCGCGTTGCTAATGAGGTACAAATCATCTAATGCATGCATTGTGTGCTACCTATAGTCCTATATGACACTCTCTATCCACTCACCTATTGTTTCTTTTAGATGTTTATTACCATTTAAATATTTTTCACGTCCAATTTCTGTATATTTTAAACTTATGACAGGTAAATCTTGTTGAGTGGCTGAAAATGATGGTGGGCCAAAGAAGAGCCGAGGAAGTTGTAGACCCAAACCTTGAACCTAAACCATCGACACATGCTCTAAAACGTGCACTTCTGGTGGCACTTAGATGTGTCGATCCTGACTCTGAAAAGCGACCTAAAATGAGTCAGGTTGTAAGAATGCTTGATGCAGATTTCCCATATCGTGAGGTACTACTGACTTTCACCTTTTCTTGCTTTTCATCTTGTGATAACTGTGTTGATTTCCCTGTTTCAAGTTATTATTAATATATAGTAAAACCATTTCTTAGGAAGTTGGAATGTCTCATATTCTGAATGCATGGCACCCCATGCCCTATATGCAACATAACTTTTTGAATGTAATCTGGCGTTGACTTATCATGTGATTTGGCATGTGTAGTGCAAATAGAAATGGTTCCATTGATGATAAATTTAATTTTAGAAGGAAAATTGTTAAAAATAGAAAAGAAAAAGTGATCTTTAATAGTAACATGTGGAATATGTGAAGGTAATGGTGTAAAAGCTAAAAGTAGGAACCATGCACTGCCTACTCCATTTTAGCCAAAATCCCCAATCCATTATGAGCTACAAACTAAAATGAATGATGCCTATGAAGGCTAGTCGATTATTCACGTTTTACTTAACATCATAATTTTTGTTTTATTTTATTATCATATTGACCATATTATTCAAGTTCTCTTTTAAGATTTCGGTTATGGCAAAAGTCACCATTATGTTGAACTATGAAAAAGAAAAAGATGAAGGTACTTCCAACTCAAGAAAACACAAAATGCTCAAACCAATATACCATGTTTAATTTGTAGTGTATTAAGGTTCAATCAGGAAATAGGTCATTATTTCTGTTTGCAACTTTCAGACTTGAGTTGTTTATAGATATAAATATACAATTCTAAAATGGAAAAATAACTATTGAATAAGTTTACTTTTTATGGTTTCCCAATATGTGATAGGACTTTAGCTAGTTGATTAGCTCAAACTAACTAGTAACAAAGTGGTCTGCCCCCACCCGATTTGAGATGTCTGTTGTCTCTATTAAAACCCTAGAATCTATACTCATTATTAATGGACTGGCACTCACCCACGAATATAACATTTGATATCAATAAAACTGCATAATTCATTTCATATACTAAATGTTTAGCACATGTAATAAACAAAACATTCAATGCTGCAAAGCGTTCTAACAGCTGTAGCGAGGAGGTTATTAAGTATGCATAACCAAATTGAAGAAATCAGGAACTCGATTATCTACCAATCCGAACATAGGAGTGGAAATAGTATCTTTAGCATATACTTTTTACACCAAATCGATCAATTGAATGAAACCTGGGCATAATGAGAATCACCACTATTTTGGATGGCGACCATAGGTTTTTCTTTCACTTTTGAAATGGAACCTCGTTCGTAACTTCATTTTAATTATCATAAGTAAATGAATGACTGTTAAAAGTGCTCAAATTAACTTATGATTGATTATCAGTTCATGGTGCTACCTTTATATATTCATGCAAAAATGTGCGGATGGCTGTTGGAAGTGCTTGAATTAATCGAGTCAGTCATCCTAATTATAGTTCTAACTGCATGACTACAACCTTATAAGTATCTCTAGTACTTCTTGACGTTCTTCATTTGCCTAAATCTTTTGTTAATTATCATTATGGTAAAAATAGGTTCACCGCGACGACTCTGGGGTACCTGCAAAGCGGGTGGTTGCCCCGGGATTAGTCGGCTCGCAAAGCGGGTCGGATACCTAGGTTAACCAAAAAAAATTTAGTTTAAAAATAGCTTATTTCAACTAAAAGAAATTAATAAATTAACCGGGGAAAAAGTTTACAGACAAGCCATGTGAAAAGGTGAGGTATCGTTGGCTCATTGGTCTTTTCTGATTGAAAAAGGCAAGTAAAATGCTTTATACAAGCTGTCTGCCAAACCCCCGGAAAGCCGTCTTTTCCCATGATATGTCATGATGCTTCAAGTATAACAAAATTATGAGGGTGTTGATTTTTCAATATGTTATTTTGACCAATTTAACATGTTTGACTTTTGAAAACAGGAACGGAGGAACAGGAGGAGCCGCACAGCCAGCATGGACAGTGAAACCATGAGCGGTTCTGCTGACATAGAACGCCCGGCAGTGTGATCAGGTATCTGACAGAATTAACAAAAACCGTTAACGGGTTATGAAATCATTCTGGATAGATTACTAGCGAGAGTGGTTGGTCAGTTGGTGTATGGTGGAAGTGTTAGTAAATTTAAATTAATCAAAATGTAAATCACACAACAGGCCAGAACAAGGGACAAGGTTTCTTTATTTTTTCTCTCTTCTTTTTGTGTTCATACTAATCAAGATCAATTGAGGTTTTGGTTATCCTATTCGTCTTATTCTGTTTGTCACCAGTAACTATCCTATTTTTAGAAAATCTTACTGTTTATGTGCGACCGATTTAATAGACAAATGTTTTTTATATGTGGACATACAGCATGTGTATTTATTCTGATTTCTACAAAATAGACTTATGGATGAAGTTATGACATCCTAGCCGGACGCTAGCTTTTACATGTTGGGTTCCTGTAAGTTTGTATAATCCGAGAGTTTTGAACCTAACCAAAACAGGTGTTACAAGATTTGCAACCTCGTATAAGTTAATGTTGGTAACATTATTTTGCTAGTACCATAATTCATATTAGAACCATGCAGCAAGCCAACAAGCCAACTACATAACATGTGGTGAGCAGCAGCAATCGCCACCTCTGCCTAATATAATTATCTGCTTGTTTTAGGAAGTAAGAGTTGTCATGTCGTCATGTTTGTTGGTCGGAAAGTTTGTCCATAAAATGAAGTTGAGTACTGGTGGAACTCTGATAAGGGTAAGCACCATGGTTATTAGAAGAATATCTTTATTTTGCCAAACTGTAGTTCCTATTGAACACACATTTATTTTAATATGGGATGATGGAACAATAGAACATGAACTGCTAGTTGTCCAATTCTATATTAGTAAGCCTATCTGTTTAGATTGAGAATATATCTATTGGTAATGTTACAGCTCAAACAAGAAATTATTGATAAAGTAGCGATAAAAGCTATCGATAAACAATGGAACTGATATGAACAAAGCAAACAGGTAAAGAAAATCAGATTAACGCTCATCTTTGAAACATTACCAACTTATCATATTATTATACTACGTAAGTCTGTTTGGTTGGACCGTATGGAATAATGACAGAATGGAATGAACGTGGTAATAGAATGAGCATCGTAATTGAATGAGTCATTACCATTCCTTGTTATGTTTGGTTGTCATGATCAAATGGAATGAAATTAACGGAGTTTGATAAATCCAAGTATCTTTATTTTATGAAGTGAACAAATATAAATTTTTATCTTATTTTATATACAAAGGAAATCAATAGATTGTATTCATAATTACAAATAAGAAAAGAAAAAAAAATAAAACAGAATAATCCAATTATAATATGATTGCTTGATAATATTTAAAAAAAGATAGTGAGTTCGTGGCAAAGTTAAAAGGCTATTTTGTAATTTCATTTCCATTCCATGATGCCCCCCCTCCTTAAAATGAAAAGAGTTGTGATAAACTCACAATACCTTTTAATCATCCACAACAAATGTACATATTATACTTACAGTGTACAACTGTGTAAAACATGTATTGTTATACATTTATCACTTCCCGAATGAAAATGGTAGTTTTGATGGAATCACATTCCCTAAGCAATGAACTATTTCATTCCAAATAGGTAAACGAACATGTTTTTTTTTATAATTTCATCGTAATAGTGATTCCATTCCATGATTCCATCTTTCATTACGGCATACCAAACACAACCTAACAAAATAAGCTTTTTCTAGTATTTGGATGGAAGGCAAGCACTTATGAAGGCTTGTAAAGTATTGGCAAAAAGGTTGGTAGTAAGAGCTTTTTGAAAAAGCCATAAGGCGTCTCAAATAAGCAACAGCACCCAAACAGGCAAACACCCCTCAAAGCCGGTTTGAAACACAGTTTTAAAGTAACTAAGCTGCATTAAGAAATGGTAATTTATCGAAGGAAACAACAAAACCACATGTTGGGGCGTCTGGATATGGACTTTGAGACCTAATCCATCTGCTTATTTATGGGTAAATAAACTGGTTCAGTCATCAATTAATCTGCTTATTTCTGGTCATTTTATCTATTACCTCCTAACATAATCAAAAACTGAACCGACAAATGTTCAAATAACTAAATATATGGTCATTACAATGTAAATACAACATAAACACATCAAAATGCTATCTTACAAGTCATGTTTTTCTTGCAACTAATTATCTTATTCTGATTATACAGTATCACATAATCACTTACAAAACGAGCTTCTAAACATCTCTATAAAAGGGTCAAGCCCAATGCTTGCATTAAAATTAAGCTCAGTAACAGAAGCAGTCCATTCAGAAGCCTCTAAGTCAGCAAATATAAATTTTCACAACTCGCTATAAGATCATTTTCACAATTCATTCACACTGTAACTAAAACAAGTTTCCTCAATACCAACAAAAGATAGTTTTTCTTTAAGAATATTGCCATACATCTAAGGCTGATGGTAGGAATCCGTTGTTTGTTCCGACTGTGTATCATCTGGTTGTCTAATTGTATGAACATCCGGATGGTATGCACTTCCTTCTGGCTGCTGACCATCATTTGGCTGTAAAAAGACCGGAATATCCAAACTATTCCCTTCAGTGTCTGGTGCAATTTCTCTAACATCTGCTATTCTTGCTTCTGTTGCCTCTATATCGTTCCATTCACTATCACCAATTGGGCTTGTTTGATCTATGGACGGTGGTGGGTGAACTAAATTTCTCTCTGATACTGGAATATTCCTAGAAACACTAAGGCACGCTTTATCCACATTCTCTTCAGATGGATGTACGTGTTTGGTCAAGGGTTGAGTATCACCATCTGGGCAAGACTCCCCTCTTTCCTCCATGACTTGCTTCGTGTTTTCCTCCTGCCTGCTAACAAGATGACCACCACATCAGCAAAGAACACGAGGATACGTAAAAGATGACAATTTCTGACGCATTTCTTTATGAATGGGTTAATTGGATTATATTTGATGTTAAATGGGGTCAAATGCGGTATAAGTTTAAAAAATTGGCTGAATAGGAAACATGAAAAATTGTTCGAATGCCAGCTAACATATATCAGGCTAATGCTAGAGGTGAGTTTCTACCATTTACTATACTAGTGCATGGGTCTATGTGGGACATGTCTTGTCTCTAATAGGTAAAATGGGTAATTTTAAAAAAAATATACAAATTACAAAAGAAGCTAAAAAAGATTGGGTCTAATGGGTTGACACGTTGAAACATCACTACCAGCATGCATAATGGATCTATGAAACCTCCTACGTAATTCTATTCCAAATAACTAGATAATTAGCGTAATAATATATATTTTGTACTCATAATTCCTCACATAATGGTCCAATCGGATCAGTACCAACAATTACCCATTTTGACCATTTAATCAAAGTAAGTCGATGTGGTTCAATTAGCAAATCAAACCTTTGAAGTTGTAGTTGTAACACATTAATGTATGCCAAAAGCTCTTGATTTTCCTTTCTAGCAGCCGTCTCTTTTTCTGTTGCCTCCTTTATTGCAGCGTCAGCCTCTGCATCCTTAACCCTGACCTTCTCCTCAGCCCTGACAACAGCTCCTTCTAAAATGACCACACGTTCCCTGGCTTTTGCAAGCTCAGAACGCCATAAAAGTGCCTCCTGATGAGAAGAGTCTCTTTGCATGATAAGTTGCTCCCTTTCTTTACTTAAACCCATCACCTTCTCTTCAGAATCTCTTAGCTATACAACCAAAATAGCATTTGTAGAATCAACACATTTAGTATACTCCTTGTCAGAGGTGCAATTTCAACCAATTGACTTATGAATGGGTTGTTAGGTTTATGTTTTATCTTTCACAGATCAAACGAGTCAAACATGTCACAATTATGTATTTTATGGAAAAAAAAATAGATCATTATTGAAATAATTTAATTTTGGTAAAGCTTATTTCACATGCTAATGATTTAACAGAAAAAATTACACAAAATATTTCAGTTCAACCTGATCCAACCTGTATTGACCTATAGAAAACACCTTTACCCTTTACCCAACCCGTCCAAACTGTCCACTGTGCCCTCTTGACTCCTCTTGTAAAACTTGTTGCTCCAACTAGGCTACTGATGAAAAGGGAAAGACTAAAAAGGAATATACACCAACCTTTACACTGAAGGACACTGCTTGTTTTTCCAACTCTTTCTTTAAGCGGTCAACTTCTGAAAATGCGATTTTTCGTTGCTCATCCATTGTATGAGCTGCAGATGCTGCACCTTCTGCTGCTTCAGCTGTCTCAGTTAGCTTCTCTGCTATCTCTTTTATAGTTGCATCCCTAGCACGAATATCCCTAGCTAAATTTTGCAGCTCCTCATCTTTTACTCGTAGTGTCTCCTATTGTAAAATCAGATTATTTACCACTCAACTCATATTTCTTTACCAAGCTATAACTATGCTCACATAGTTGTTTTTATTACAGGCAAGATGTGTCATACCTTCATGATGGTCAAGTCATCCAATGGGGCATCAAGCGTTTTATTCATCACTGATCCCAAAGCATTTCTCCTTGCAATCTGCAATGCAGCCTCAATTTCTTTGGAGGATTCCAGAGCAGTTGAATTTGCAGCAGCAACAACAGCAGATACAGTCCCTAATTTTGTATTACTGTTTCCAGCTAATGAGTTCACAGCCTCTTTATGAGCCCTCAATACCAACTGTGTTGCACTGTTGTTTGTGCAGCGAGTATAAACATACATTAGAAAACCTAATTGTTCAGAATGATAGGAATTTTGGCAAAAAATGACTTCAGCAATATGAAAGCATTAAATAACTCACTGCAATGTGGCCACCCAAGCTCTAGCTGCACCTGGAGTTTCTGCACAGAGAAAATATTCTTTTTTCTGTGGTGTTGCAATATCTAAAAAATCAAGTCAAGGTCATACATACAACAGTTTCTCCCGTATTTGAGATATTATAACAAAATAAGATATGTAAATGGAAAGGCATAGCTTAGAAGTGGAAAGATGGGTGCGTTGAAAAGGTCATTTTTAGTACAGGTCAAAACTGACAGAGTTGGTTCTCAATGACCCACAGATACTTAATGTGTTCGTTATTATAAAAACTATTGTAACGAAGCGGCCCCATTAAAGTGAACATCCAAGGATATCATGAGTCTCTTGGATTTCACGTCATAGCTTCTATACCCGGGCAGAGCATATCCAAGAAAGACACAAGCGGTTTACTTGGGGACAATTTCAACTATAATCAATAGACTTTGGGTGACTTCAACCAGTTTGACATGTCCCACTTTTAGCTAAATTAGTCAATTTAACTTTTTTGAGATAAACACAACCCAAGTCGACCCATTTATAAGTAAACGGGGTGAACATTGCTCCCTCTAAATGGTTTAATCTTTAGTCTTGGGACTAGCTCACTAGCATATAGTTTCATTTTATCAACAGAAGTAGGAAAAAGCACTATGTAAATCCATAAAGGTAACAAGATGGAATACAGAAATATAGTGGATACAAATAATGCAGTTATCATACTTTGGCAGTCCACTGAAAGTAAAACACATAATAATTAGATTAGGAATCGTCACATATCCAAGATATTAAAATGTTCAGGAGTGAACTTACTGGAAGTTATACGGTGATGTCATGATTGTGCTATTAGAATCGAAGATGATAGTTCCTTTGACATTCGGGTCATTTCTCCGGATTCTGCAAGCAATATATAATTCTTAAATAAACATCCTTAAATGTAGATCTTTTAGTGAATGGGAATAACTGATATACACCATCTTACTTGTATTCCATCTTTCCTGTTGTGGGGTCTAGGATCACCCATCTCTCATTCCATTTCCTTAGCTATTACAACAAAAACGTTGAAACTAGACGTCAGAATAAATATCTAAATAATAGCCTCCTATTATACATTTTATAAGTATCATAAATTTCATTATGATAGCGTAAAGAATATCCAAAAAATAGACAAATAACGCTGCAATGTATCATAAAGCCTTTGCAAGAACACCCCAGGTGACGTTTTACGTTTTCAAAAATCATGTAACCTTCTAAGTTAGAAAGTTTGCGCTCATAGCCAACCCAAATTTATTTACTTTTTGGGTACTCGTGACGTCCAAACTTTAACCGACAAATCCACAAGGTCCATGTCCACCACCACACAACCTTGAACCGGGTAGGGCTCTCCCTAAAGAAAACCAGCATGGCCACACAAGGGTTTTCAGTTTCCATTTCTTTGCACTAACCAAGGTTTGAACTAGGACTTCAAACTCAACCCATACTCATCATCATGCTTGTCGATTTATCTAATCGAGGGGCAACACTAGGCAAATTTTCAAGATCCATTTAGGTACTATTTGCTAACTTCTTAGCTTATTGCATCCATACATATATATATATATATATATATATATAGCCAAATAAAGCAAAGTATTATAAACCCGACACTAAGGGCGCGTTTAGTTGGAGAAAACACCCCCTGTTTTCCATTTTTATTTTCAAAGAAAACATGAAAAACAGAATATGCGATCAAATTAGAATTTTCAAGAAAAAATTTCCAAGAAATGGGAAAACACCATTTTCCATTTTATAACATGAATTTGGAAAACAACATTTTGATGTTTTCCATTTCCATTTTCCATCTCCCCCTTCTCTCTCCCTCCACATCTCCAATATGTATTCTAGTTTTCTAAAATGGAAATCGAAATTAGCATATTCTAAATTTGAACACGTTATCATAATCTTCATTTGTTTTCTAGAAATTGAAAAGCCCTTTCATTTTCTAGAAAATTGGAAATGGAAAAGTAGAAAACATTTTCTACAACTAAACGCGCCCTAAATTACCAAACTTTATCTTCTCTAACAATTCTTGATCATGCAAATCAAAATATAAAGCCAAATTACAAAAATAAAATAAAAAACTGGAATTTATTTTATTTATTTAAAAAAAAAAAAAAAACCCTACTCAAAGTCACCGAGATTTAATGTACAGAATAATCAGGCTTGAAAAAAAAAATTGATTTCAAGAAAATTAGGAGGAAAGTGAGTGAGTTACAGTTTCAGATCGCTTGAGAAGAGGACCCTGCAAGAGGTTTCGACCC
>JAOEHQ010048483.1:0-10183 GCA_025447715.1 Asclepias incarnata
ATGCTAGATCTTGATGGTTATGTTTATGATACACGTCTCTCACTATTAGGCTACCATTGGAGAGACTAAATGCATGTTCAAATTTTATTTTCTTTATAAAAAAAATATAAATCGAACAATATTTATAGTCAATCCGTACATCGTACGGGTATTAAGACTAGTATATATATATATATGTAACGTGAAATTTATGGATCTAATTTTTAAAAAAAGAAAATAATACCATTAACTATAATAATGAGATAGATAGAATTAATAGGAAAAATGAGTTACAAAACAATAAAGATTCATAAATGTACCAAAATACCATTGTCTATTCAATTTTCATTTAATGAGTTATGGCACACGTGTCAAGCCTACGTATTGTCTTAATTATTTTACGTTAAGTTTTATTTTATTTGAACTACTTCATATATAGGGGTTGGTTATTGTAAAACAAATGTTAAAGTAAAACAAATAAGATAAGATCTTAACTATTAGATAATGATAAAATTCACAAAAATTAATGTAACACAAGTATATATATTGATTTAACTATTTTTGTTTTCATTTATTTCTTTTATTGTTATTGGATAATTAAAGGAAGACAATGGAGTAATAGTACCTTCGATGTACAGGACACTTCCAGCTTTACGAACGTGTTCTAATAAATAATGTTTCTAGGACAATAAGAGTCAAAAAAGTTATTAGGTAGCTTATTGAAGATATATAATTTCTCGTATTAACTTATCTAAATAATTTCATTTTTGATCTGATTCAGTGCTAAAACATTCCTTAAACTGCTCTCAAACTTTTTGTTGATGATTTTAGTTTGATTTATTTCACCAAACAACATCATATAACCATATATTTATACTAAAAAGTAAAAACAACTCATTATAAATTCCCACCTGTACTAGTATCGAGACATCATGTTTCCTTACAAGAGATTAGTTTCGAAACCTTTTTAGATAACTATCTTGTGGGTGACCAAGGAAAATGGTCAGAAACTGTCACGAGGATACTCCGGTTATGCCGCATAATTTTAAGTAAAAAAAACTTGTCATCATCCATTGTTAATCCAAACAAAAAAAAACCTCTTCCCTAACCCATTTTGACATATAACAATATCATCATGATATGGTATATCAGTATCATAGTTTCGTCTCAAGTTATACACTCATATATTATATGAGTATCATTAACTGATGAACAACAAAAAGGAGCATTTTTATCTTGTAGACTTGAAAAACCATTATAATTAAAAAAGGTGTGTAAATAAATAAATAAAAATATATGACATGAGCCGCTCAGCCAGCCGATTCAGACAAAGTCGTCCACTTGGATAAAAAAACATCAAAGATTCATAAAAACCGATAGGATAACTTGTCATCTAGTCACCAAACTTTAGCCAAAATGCAGTCGTATTCTACGTCCAACATTGTCGTTTTGCCCCTGTCCACCCTTCCAACCTCTCTGCTCTAATTTCTTAAACGAACAGATTCATCAACCAATCAAACACCCCCCACTTTCACATTCTCTTAAACTTCTTTACTATAAGTCTTCCTCAAAACCGAGCAGCCATCTTTTGACACTTTCTTTAGGTCCTATTTTTGTATGCATGAAATGTTACTGAAAATAAACTGATTAGTATATTTTGGTGAGTGTTTATATTTTTGTTGGTTGGTTGGTTATTAGTGCTTGGGAAATGAATATGGATCGGGCAGTGAATCCGGTAATGGAGATGCCGATCATGCATGACAGTGACCGGTACGATTTTGTTCGCGATATTGGGTCGGGTAACTTTGGGGTGGCAAGGCTTATGAGAGACAAACATACTAAAGAGCTTGTTGCAGTCAAGTATATTGAGAGAGGTGAAAAGGTTGGTTATTCTACTTTGTTATTTGTTTCATGTGTTTTTTCTGATTCTGTTTTGGAGTGTTACAAGAAATTACTCTATTTTTTGTTCATGGATTCTTGAACATCCATTGAGTTAAAATTTTAGTCTTTCTTTTAGTGGAAATGATGACTTTTGTTCTAACTGACCCAAGTTGGTGATCATGGATACTCTTGGTCTAGTGACCAAGGGGGAGGTGAGAGGCTCTGGAGGTCCCGGGTTCAAATATGGGGCATTGACGTTTAATTATTAACTTGGGGAAAACTAACTACTAACAAATAACATTTGCCGTTCAAAAATGAATTATCTAAATGGTTGTTGGAACTAGGTGATGGTTATTAATAAAGAAACATGAATAGAAATTAATTATTGGATTTGATATAAGTTAGATTGGGAATTGTTAATTTGTTAATTATTGGATTGGATTAATCTGATATGTTTAATGTTTGTTGTTTTCAGATAGATGAGAATGTTCAAAGAGAAATTATAAATCATAGACCTTTGAGACATCCTAATATAGTCCGGTTTAAAGAGGTTTGAGCGCGCTTTAAGCTTTTCTTGTTCTGATATTACTATACATGTTAAATCGGGATTCAAATGCTTATTAATTTCTTATGTTGGTGTTCTGTTATTTTGAAGATCATATTGACACCGACCCATCTAGCCATTGTTATGGAGTATGTGGCTGGAGGGGAGCTTTTCGATAGAATTTGTAATGCAGGGCGCTTTAATGAAGATGAGGTTTGTTTTTCTAATGAATTCATGTTAAGAACATATCTAAAGCAGTCTTGTTTATTGTTAAAATAAGATAATCTTGACAATAAATAAGAAGATATATCATGAAAAGTTTAAAAAAGTTGGTATTTTAGTTACCATATTTGGCTTTCGAGACTCTTTCTTAGCTTTATTATGTATTTTGCAGGCCCGATACTTCTTTCAACAATTGATATCTGGGGTCAGCTACTGTCATGCCATGGTATGTATTGTATGATCTTTGTAGGTGTAGGCAAATCATATATTCTGCAGTTCTTGATATTACTATTGTGCATGTGTGTGTGTGTCAATTCTTGAACTTGAAACATAAAAAAAAAAAAACTGTTTGAAATTTCTGTTTGGTTTGTGTTGTCGCAGCAAGTTTGTCATCGCGACTTAAAGCTAGAAAACACATTGATAGATGGAAGCCCTGCTCCAAGATTAAAGATATGTGATTTTGGGTACTCAAAGGTTGTATTGGGTCGTACTATCTCAGATCTATAATGTATTGTACCATCGGTATGGCATATAATCCGATTTGTTTTCTTTGTTATACTGCAGTCCTCAGTTTTGCATTCACAGCCAAAGTCAACTGTTGGAACACCGGCTTACATTGCTCCAGAAGTATTAGCCAGGCAAGAATATGACGGGAAGGTAAAAGTTAATATGGAAAAAAAATAGTTAGGAAATTTTGATGTCATTATCAGTTAATAAAGCACGAATCTTAGTGGAGTGCATATTTCAGATCGCGGACGTTTGGTCATGTGGGGTGACATTATACGTCATGCTCGTTGGTGGCTATCCATTTGAAGACCCAAATGAACCAAGAGACTTCAGAAAGACAATCCATGTACGTTAAAATACTTAACGAAAACTTTGTTATTTTTATCAATCAAAAGGTTTGTTTCACTTATTGCAAATCTTACCCTTGTGTGCTCTACAGAGAATTCTTGAAGTTCAGTATTCGATTCCAGAAAATATTGTGATATCGCCTGAATGTCGCCACCTCCTTTCAAGAATCTTTGTTGGTGACCCTGCACAGGTTGATTACGCATTTTAGTTATCAATTCAACAAGTCATTTCAGTTTGTGACTCCTTTTGCTTTTGCAAAGAGCCTCATTTTTGTAGTTGGTATTGCTTTTTTCTAATCACCAGTGGGTATGCTAACAGAGAATCACAATGGCGGAGATAAAGACACATGAATGGTTTCTAAAGAACCTTACTGCTGATCTGATGGATGAAGAGAAGATGATAAGCAACCAGTTTGAAGAGCCTGCTCAACCTATGCAGAGTGTGGATGAAATTATGCATATAATATCTGAAGCCACCATTCCACCTGTTGGTTACAATCTGGATATGATGGATGATGATCTTGACCTTGACATGGATCTAGATGACTTTGACTCGGATCGTGAAGAACTTGATATAGACAGCAGTGGTGAGGTTGTGTTTGCCTTGTAATTACACGTACGTATACATATTGATTGCCATTTGATATCACAACATTGGAGTCGAAAATGCATATGAATTGTAGTTTTTCTATCTGCTTCAGAAATCACACTTCAAAGATTTGCAGTAGCCATATATATCAATGTACAACTTGTGCTAGTTATTGTAATATTTAGAATCCGTTATCAGGCGACATGACTTTCATCATGTTTTCAGTATATTGGAAACAGCATATTCTGATCTGATTATCTTTCACTAAAAGTTCAGATATAACGACATTTGGATCGATTACTTAGAAAGAAATCAGCATTATATACAAGTATACACAAGTAAGAAAACTATTTGCATCTCTCTTGTTACTTAATCCCCTAATTATGTGAAATGTAAACTTAATGTTGATCCAAATTTTGTAAATAACCATTTGCAGCGGATTTAACTTTCATTTGAAGAAAAAGTCTAGTAACATGCTTCAATGGCAAATCAGAAACTCAACAAAATTCAGAAAATGAAATCCATAACCAAAGCAGAAAATCTAAACAAGAACAGAAGTCTCAATGTCTCATTGAAAACGAATTTCGTTACACTAACTTGCAAGAGTACAAACGGAACTAATCGATTTTAACAAAACGAACAACTAGAATTATCCAGTTAAGCTACATATTATTCAATGATTCTTCTTCTAAAGATGATTGACATTGACAGTTGACTAACTTTGACTACTTTACTAAACCAAATCAACATGCAAGCTATAGTACCTTAGGCTGAAACCTAACAAGCCTTGGTGCTCTGCCCTCACCATCACCAGCTTGACCTCAAAAGTCAAAACAAACAACTAGAATATGCAATTAGGCTAAGTTGACTAATATTGACTAAGTGGCAATATGACTGAAAGTTGACTAACACTGACTACAGGCCTTGATGCTCTGCCCTCAAAACCACCGGTTTAACAACATCACAACTTCCACTAGCTTGATCTGTAACTGTACACTCTCCAGAGCTATTCACCCTCACCTGATCCTTATCCATATTCTTCAGTTCAAAATGTGGAACACCACTACCACCTGCAGTCTCTTCATATGTAACAGCAGACGGATGAAGGTGAGGAAATGGCAGGTAGATACTATGAACCACAATATTCAGGTTCCTCATGATGTCAGGGACCTTAATCCTCACGTAATTGATCCTCATCGGTGTAAATCCACCGGAAGTTGTAGTCACCATTAGCGACTGTCCTGATTCGAGCGTCGGTAACAGCGTTCCAGATTTGATCTTCTCTAGATCAGATATCGCTAACAGCATGTTAGGAACGATGTGAAACCTGACATTATTGACGTAAGTATGCGAACCAGTGAATATCGACACGTCATCAAGTGCAAACACAGTGATGTTGTGTAAATTCATAAGCTCGGCTGATTTCATCTTCATCGCAAGAGCGAGAATACTGTAACCGCTGTTACGTAGTCTCAACATAGCGTCACGAAGCATAAGACGCATTATATACATCGGATGATGTAGAGATTGCTGAGCGACAGCGTTTTGACGGTTATTATCATTATTATTATGATCTGTTTGCACCGGCGGGAAAGAGAGTGACGTCATGCGTTCAACGTTACATGAAAACGGAGATAACGGAGCGACGTATCCTTGAAGTCCGTGAACAACGATTAAACCGTTGTTGAACAGATCTGGACGAGTGATCTCAACACCACCGATATATATCTTCGTGTAATTATTAACATCAGTTGATGAAGTCACCGTAATACAACGTCCTGGATCCATAGTTTCAATCTTCGTACCAAACGCCAGTTTCCGAAGATACTCATGAGAGAATAAGCCTGGAACGATGTGTTCACGGAGAAGATGAACAACAGAGCATGAAACACAGCTTTTAAGCGAAGCATCCGTCGGAGCGAAGATCGTCGTCGGACCGTTCCACGTAGTGAACATCGAGTTATCGGAAAGTGAAGGAACCGCCATGGAGAGTTCCTGAAACCCTAGGTTTGACAATATCGGCTCGAAGATTGACGTCGGAGCAAAGGAATCATGAATATCGTGTGGTGACGTGGCGGTCGGAGTAGGTGAAGAAGCGAAATCTGGAATGGATTCATCGGGGAAGCCGCCGGCGGTTGCGGTGGCAGCCGGAAAACAGAAAGATGATAACAGGAATGCTATGATAATGAGTGTGAGTTGCAGAGAAGGCGCCATTTGAAATATGTATGTAGGTGAAAAAAGTGCGTCTAGAATGTGAAACGGTTGTAACGAATTTCAGATATTTATAGGACGTTGGGGAGGTAGTAATTGTGTGTGACGCGTGCAGGATAAGTTCGTGGATGCTCGTTTAGATTGTGACACGTGGTGAAAGGAGTGGTGTGGATTTAACCGGATATTTTGATTATATTGGGATGATCTTTTATGCATCCTCCGTGTCATTTTAAATATCTGCAATTATATTTTTCTTTGTCCAAACAAAATTTTTAAAGTTAATTTTATATTGATTGTATAATTGTTGGCCTAGAATAGTTTTATTGATTTTAAATTTTTAATGTCCATTAGGTTTAAATTAAGGGCAAATTATAAATAAAAATTAATACTTTTTTTTTATCATCTTTCCATAAAAGAACGATAAATGTTTCAATTTCACATTCAAGATCGATCAAAAAAGAAATATAGTAACTGATACTCGGTTAAGTTGCTAACTCATGTTAAGCGCCTACGTGGCAATCCAGGTGGCAAAAGCACCTACCGTTTTACAAAAATATGAACATATGTTTTTTTTTTCAAGAAAATATAATAAAAATGTTACTTTTTTTTTTTTTGCCCTATTATACATTGTGATTCTTGTATCCATTTTAATTGTTCAAAATAATATTATGAAGTTTTTCTTAAAATTAAAATAATGTCACAACTCACAATCCCAAAGACATTCATCATATTTAAACGTCACCTTCCTGTTAAAATTCAATTAAAATATTAAAAAAAGAAAAGAAAAAATGTTTTAGTGTTGGACGAATGACATATGGTGGTTTCAGCAATTTTGTGGAGTTTTAAACATGATGATTAACGATGATTTTGATAAAAGCTTTGTAAAATAAAACATCGAAGGAGAATCATAACTAATAGAGTAATGCTATGTTATTCTACAATTAATGCTTATCTTATCCTCTTACGTATTTCTTTATTATTTTTTTTCTCGATAATGGGATACTCCGACAATTTTATAACAACAAATTAACGTTTAGTACAAGTAGCGTGACAGTGTGTCACGTTAGTTTATATACGCCTATCTTATCCTCTTACGCATATCTCTTTTTAAAAAAAGTAACATATTACAAAAAAAAAATTCTAAAATTGTAACATATTATCATTTTTTCCTTTTTTTTCTCCCAATTTTTTCATTCATTAGATTTATTGCAGATTCAAGGAAACCGATTACGTCAAAGAGGCATAATTTCCAGGAGGTATGATATTGCTATATTAGCATAGTATTTTATTACTTTTATATTTTGAATACGAAAAGATTTTTAAAGTTACTAGAGGGGTACTCGCGCAATGTGGCGACAGTGACGGTGCAATGGTGGTGGCGATTGTTGGTGGTGGTGGCGGCGTCGAATGATGTAGGTAATTGATGTAAATGTAATTGATGTAAAGGGGGTAATGGAGATATTTTAGAAGATAAGAGACTGATGATATAAATTAAATCATTAAGGATATAATGCTAATCTTGCATCTCCAAAAAATGTAACTTTTAACATGGGGGTTAGAATTTTTATATAGTAGTATAGATAAATAACTTGTTAATAAAATATTTTTCATATGTCAATTCTTTAATCTTCTAATCCATGTTGAACTTCACTCTTAACCAATAAATTTAAAATAAAAAAACACACTTATCTTTAAACTATAAATTATATCCACAATCAGATAAAAAGTTTATATTGTATCTAGAATGTACGTACTTTTCAACTTACAAAATAAATTACTAAACATAGAAATGGAGGAGATAGAGATAATAAAAAAGGAGTAAAAACATTTTAAGTTACGATGAAAAATTAAACAACAAAAACAGAAAAATAAATGGGAATTGAACCCGACGTGAATCGAACACGCAACCTTCTGATCTGGAGTCAGACGCGCTACCATTGCGCCACGGATCCGAAGATGTTAGTTTTAATAAATAGTAAAATATAAGACGCATTTTCTCCAACGTAATACTGACGATTGGAAGTTGTAAACAGTCATTAATGGATTTAATTTACATGAAAGATTGAAAGTATAGCACCTGAATCGATGTTACCATGAAAATAAGAATCAAATAGTAGTAATGTTTACAGAATGTTTGTCAATATCTCTCTCTCTCTCTCTCTCTCTCTCTCTCTATATATATATATATATACACTAGATTAGGTCCTATATAGCATGGAGAAGAAGGATATACGTTTCGCTTGACAACTTGGAATGGAATAAGAGTTCATCGAATATACGATAAGCTTTAAAGTTTTTATTTTTATAGCGTTTTTATGTTTTCGCCTGACGAGGTTTTTGGTACCCCGTTACAGTGAGTTCCATTGTTGATTTCATAACTTTTATCATCTGAATATCTCATTATCTCATCATTATGTTTTACTCAAAGTTAGCAAAAACCACACACATTAGGTAAATCAGGATGCCAAATTGAAGTGCCTATTCATTTCTAATCGCGTCGTCGTTAAAATCATGAAATAAAAGTGTCAAACTAACTCACTCTATAGTTTTCTCAAGGTAAGAGCCTTTGAAGTTTTAACTATTGTTAGTTTAGTTAGCACTTAGCAAGACTGACCCAAGCCCAAAAGGTATATAGGCAGTCCATTTTATTTTGATCAAGTCCAAAACGACTTACTATAGATTTGATGGAAGTGGGACATAGTCACATAGATAATCATATTTTAACTGAATGTAAAAAACTACTTCTAGAAATATCTCCGGTATGATTGTGGGGTAGTATAAATATGTGCATAATATATCTTTTTTTTTAATTAATAACAATTAATTTAGTTAAATAAATACGTAAGGCACTTAATGGCTTTTTTTTTTTTACTGCACGTAAGGCACTTTATGTAGAGTGAGATGCTAGATTTCTCTTTAAAAGGATAAATTAAGGCTTATATGACAATTTATTTTACTTGACATATCAGATTTTTGCTTACTTGTTAATACCTTCTCTTCTTTGTTCTATTTTGTTGCCACGTTTACTTATTTTTAGTGGAAGATGGAAGACTCTTAATTATTGTTAGTATATAATAATATAATCCGTAGTCAATGTTGAATTCAAACATACATATAGCCGTAATTCACAATGAAAAGCTATAATTTAGAAAGATGTTAGTTTTATTTTCGAAATTTAAATTATTGAATGTGATTTACATTTATTGACTTAAAAGAATAATCTTTGAAACCATTAGACTAATGGGAATGGGGAAGCCCCTCATGGGGGCGTCTCGCGCCATGTAGCGGATGACATGGCAAAAGGAAAGCCCCTACTATTTTTGGGAGTGGTAAAGTCTTAAATAGAAAGCCCCATAATTATTATATCTTAATATATTAATAATATATAAATAAAATAAAGAAGGAAAAGGTGAGTGGAGTCCTATTGGGAATGAGGAAGTCAGACTAAAAAGAAGAATAATTATAAAAAAAACTTGTAAGATTCCTTTTTTAGAGCCGTTGACTGGTCTCTCACGCAAAACAAAGCAAATGAACGCTCGTTCATTTTGGAATGTAGCTCAACCTCCAATGCAATCAAACGCCCCTAGGGATGGTAGCATGGGGCGTTCCGGGGGGTTCCGGGGCGTCCCGAGGAGAAAAAGTGCACAAAACGCCTCCGACTCCTGATAGTCTTAGGAAACCACTAGATGGTTATATATTATTTGCAATGTTTTGTATTAGAAAGAATAATCTTAATAATTCATTTTGTAATTAAAAAAATTGCAACGTTAAGTTTATTTTCATAATTGGCTTTATAATTCGGTATATTCTTTTCATGAACTAATATTGTTTGAACCTAAAATGACAGGCTCAGTGACAATTAGAGATTTGACGTCACAACCATCGCAACTCCTGAATATTCAG
>JAOEHQ010048484.1:0-10183 GCA_025447715.1 Asclepias incarnata
GATTTTGAATAACTATTTTGTTTCATGGAACTTGTAATGTAATATTGGTACTATGACCACATTTCCCTCATCTGGACTTCCCCCTGCAAGGCAAGTCGAATTTCGTATTGATCTTATTCCTGGTGCTGCACCTGTTGCAAAAGCACCGTATCGTTTAGCTCCCTCTGAAATGCAGGAATTGTCTAGTCAATTGCAAGAGTTGTTAAGTAAAGGTTTTATTCGGCCTAGTTCTTCACCGTGGGGTGCTCCGATTTTATTTGTTAAAAAGAAGGATGGTTCTATGCGCATGTGTATTGATTATCGCGAGTTGAATAAATTGACTGTTAAGAATCGTTACCCTCTTCCTCGTATCGATGATTTGTTTGATCAGCTTCAAGGTGCTTCTTTCTTTTCTAAGATTGATCTTCGCTCTGGTTATCATCAACTTCGCGTTCATGATGATGACATTCCTAAAACTGCGTTTCGAACTCGCTATGGCCATTATGAATTTCTTGTTATGCCTTTCGGCCTTACTAATGCTCCTGCAGTGTTTATGGATTTAATGAATCGCGTGTGTCGTCCATATTTAGATAAGTTTGTTATTGTTTTCATCGACGACATTCTAATCTATTCGAAGAGCAAGCGTGAGCACGAGCAACATTTGATTACCATTCTTCAGCTTCTTTGTAACGAGCATCTTTACGCTAAGTTTTCTAAATGCGAGTTCTGGCTTCGTCAAGTTCAGTTTTTGGGTCATGTGGTTAATGAAGAAGGCATTCATGTAGATCCAGCTAAGATTGAGGCGATAAAAGGGTGGGAAGCACCGAGGACACCTACGGAAGTGCGTAGCTTTCTAGGTATGGCTGGCTACTATAGGAGATTCATCGAGAACTTCTCCAAGATTGCTACACCACTGACTCAGTTAACTCAGAAGAATAAGGAATTTGTGTGGGGTGATGATCAAGAGAAGGCTTTTCAGTTCTTGAAGGATCGGTTGTGCAATGCCCCTGTCTTGTCTTTGCCGGATGGAACTGAAGACTTTGTTGTGTATTGCGATGCATCACATCAAGGGTTGGGGTGTGTGCTTATGCAGAGAGATAAAGTGATCGCTTATGCTTCTAGACAGTTGAAGGTGCATGAGAAGAATTACACTACACGTGACCTGGAATTGGGTGCTGTTGTGTTTGCTTTGAAGATCTGGAGGCATTACCTTTATGGTACAAAGTGTACTGTGTACACTGATCACAAAAGTCTGCAGCATGTGTTCGATCAGAAGATGTTGAATATGCGTCAACGGAGATGGATTGAGTTGCTTAGTGATTATGATTGCGAAATCAAGTATCACCCTGGTAAGGCTAATGTAGTAGCTGATGCCTTAAGCAGAAAAGAGAGAATAAAGTTGTCAGGGCTGAAGACTGTAGAGAAGACTGATTTGAGAAGTAGAGTGCTGATGGATCAGAATGATGCCTTAGATCCAGATTTTTTAGCAGATGAAGAATTGAGTGGAGTTGATCAGAATTTTGAGACGGATGATAATGGTGTTAGATATTTCAAGGTCGTGTTTGGATTCCTTTGATTCGAGGTCTACGATAAGTTATCCTAAAGGAAGCTCATAGTTCGAGGTATTCTATTCACCCTGGTGCTGATAAGATGTATAGGAATCTGAGAGCCGATTATTGGTGGCCTGGTATGAAGCGAGATATTGCCCAGTATGTAGGAAAGTGTTTGACGTGTTCGATGGTAAAGATTGAACACCAAAAGCCCGGTGGGTTGTTAAAGCAGCTTGAGATCCCACAGTGGAAATGGGAAGACATAACTATGGATTTTGTAGTGAAGTTGCCCCATACTAGAGAAGGTCACAACGCTATTTGGGTAATCGTCGATCGTTTGACTAAATCTGCTCATTTTCTAGCGATACGTGAAGATTATAGTATGAAGAGACTTGTAAAGTTGTATATTAATGAGATCGTCTCCAAGCATGGAGTTCCTTTGTCCATCGTGTCCGATAGGGATAGTAGGTTCACGTCAGACCTTTGGCAGCAGCTTCACAAGGCTTTGGGTACTCAGTTGAACCTTAGTACTGCCTATCATCCTCATACGGATGGTCAGAGTGAGCGTACTATTCAAACTTTGGAAGATATGCTTCGGGCTTGTGTTATAGAGTTTAAGGGATGCTGGGATGATCATCTGCCTTTAATAGAGTTCTCGTACAACAACAGTTATCATACTAGTATTCAATGCGCTCCGTTTGAAGCTTTGTATGGTCGGAAGTGTACATCTCCGTTGTGTTGGTTGGATCCCGGTGAGAGAAGTGGTATAAAGAGGTCGTTCATTCAAGAAACTACTGACAAGTTGGCATTGATTAAAGAAAAGTTAAAAGCTGCTCGTGATCGACAGAAGTCTTATGCTGATAAGCGTCGTAGACCTCTAGAGTTCCAAGTCGGTGATAAGGTTCTTTTAAAAGTGTCACCATGGAAAGGGTCGGTTCGTTTTGGTAAAAGAGGGAAGCTGGCTCCTCGATATATTGGACCGTACACCATTCTTCAGCGTGTGGGTCCTGTTGCTTACAAATTAGAGTTGCCTCCTGAAGTCGGCAATGTTCATGACACGTTTCACGTCTCTAATTTAAAGAAGTGTTTGGCTGATGCGCCTGCTATAGTTCCTTTAGAAGACGTTAAGGTTAATGATAAGGGTCAGTTCATCGAAGAACCGTTAGAAATCGTAGACCGAGATACTAAACGTCTTCGTCAAAGTCGTGTTCGTCTGGTTAAAGTTCGATGGAATTCTCGTCATGGTCATCGTTTTACTTGGGAACTTCAATCTTTTATGAAGTCCAAGTACCCTCATCTGTTTCAGTGACGTTCTTTCTTAAATTTTGAGGACGAAATTCTCTCAAGTGGGGGAGAATGTAATAACTGTCGAGAGCGATTTGTCTTTTCATTTTATTCGTAATGTATTATTTCGTGTTTAATAGTATTATTATTGAAACTAGTGGAAATGCCAATACCTTATTAATTCTTTGTTTCACTTTTGGTCCTTTTGTTAAATTTTATACATTTTAAGTCCTATTATGTGATGGACGTAATCCCCCCTTCCCCCTTGAAGTTCAAAATCTGAATTTTTATTTCATAAGGTGACACTTGTCAATTGAAGAATTCACAAGACTTTTAATCATATTCATCCATGCAAGTCTTCATTTTACACAACTTTTCTCACACACAAAAAGAAACTCTCTCAAACACTCATATATCTCGGCTCCATTCGGTTTCAAGAAGGATCAAGAACAACAAAAATACTTCATTTTCTAACTGAATTTATAAGGTATCATGCTTATTTTAAGCCTTTTTGTACTCAAATTTTAGTTTGTTCTTGCGTGTTTCATGTTATTATCTATAAATAGAACCGGTTTTCATAGCTTCAAAATCTTTATAAATGTTGTTGTTTTGAATGGAATAAAAGGTTGATTTTATGTCATTTGTGTCTTAGATCATGTTTCCATCATTGCATGTATGATCTACAAGTTGTTTGAGTCGATTTTTGGTGTAAAAAGAACCGGTTTTGAATTCGACCAGCTTCAGTATGGTGCTGGTATCTTTGATGCTTGATTCAATCTATTCGCACATGTTTTTGGATGTCTAAAGGTCGTTGAGTTAGTACTAAAACCATTGTAGATTACGTTCCCTACATTGCATGTTGGATTAAAACGTTTCTTGAGGTGATCTTAAGGATTTAAAGTCGAATCTTTTTGTTTTTGTCTCAACCAATATATTCGGCACTTTTGAAGCTGTGTTCTTGCCATATATTCGGTTCTTGCATAGTTGTTTTATACATATAAACTTCGACCAGCTCTGGATATATTCGGTACACTCATATTCTATATATGTTCGGTCCATGTACTATATACGTATGAGTCATGTCTTCGGTTCATGTCAAGGTCTCAAGGTGTTATTTATATTCGGTTGGATATACCGAATATATATTGGTTATAAAACGAGTTTTGGCTAGGTTATATACCGAATATGTACAGCTTCCTATACCGAGTATATATTAGTCATGAACTCTGATTTTAGTCAAGCTTAAATACCGAATATATCAGGTTGAGTACCGAATATATATTACTTGTAAAACTCTGAATGTGGCTAAGTTTATGTACCGAATATTTTGAGTCCAAACTACCGAATATTTGCTTTAAAGTACCGAATATTTCATGAGTAATCTCTAATTTTGGTTAAGTCTGGATACCGAATATTTACACTGTTTTGGTGTATCGTTTCATTTTGTCACCTCTTTACGTCCATGGCATTTCCTTTGGAGTAAATATGATTAAACACGTGTTGTGGTTCAAAGTAAATGATCTTGTATGATTATTATCTAGGTGGTTTCGTTCGTGACTCGTGAATTCCTGTTCTAAGTTGTTGTTCATTCTAAATAACATCCTTGTTATTTTATATCGTATTCGTTCATCAGGTGAGTTCACTGCCCCCTTTTTCAATTGTTTTATATTTTTTCGGGGCTGAAAAGCATGGAAAACATTTTGTTTCAAAAAGGATTGTGAACGATGGATCTATTTATAAATGATTTGAAAGTTACAAAATGGTTTGGAAATGGTTCGAAACTAAAGGATATTACCTATTTGTTACTACGACTATATACACGTGAATGTAACTAATTAGTAGAATACTTTAGATGTGGTAGGTTAGCCGCTGGTACACCTTATATATAAGCATCGACAGTGTACTACTAATTATTTATAAGGTAATGCGTATATATGAGTAGTAACTATATAATGATTGGCTTTGAGATATGGATTAACGGAATTGTATTGTGCTAAAGGATTATTTGAAATGGCTAAATGTTGGTTATCATCTAAACCATATTATATGTATGTAATTAGGCCTTGTATGGGCGGGCGTTAATTATATACATATAATGTGTGACTTTGCTGTGAATGTGTTATGCTCTACTAAATCAATTGTTTATGTACGCGAGTGCTATTGAAGGCTTAGTTCACTGTTATTAAATTGTTCGCACTTGTTCATCTGCGATGAGACCTCAAGTAATTATGGCCAGCGCTGTTTAGGGATGTCAACCCCTCACTTGGACCATGTTCATCGTCTTCAAGTGCATATTACTTATTTGTTCCATTGGGACTTGTTCATCTCGAAGTGCAAGCTTACTTATTGTTATTATGTTTCATACTGGTGTTATAGTATGATGGTTATTGTTCACCTGTTAAGCGGCTAAATAGCGAAAGCTCGGTACATGCAATTGATGTGATTCTTGGATGATGAATATGTTCTTTTCTATTATTGAAATTGCTTTGACAGGTTAAAGTTGTTCAGTGAATAAGGTTTGAAAACGTATAAAACTGTCAACTCACCAACTATTTATAGTTGACCTTTTGAACTCTCATGCTTTTCAGGTCCTGGTAATTAAGTTTCTTAAGCTTGGTCTGGAAATGTGGTCGTTTCAAGTTAATGGTCGTTCTTGTTCGAGTTCGTGCGTTATTCAAGTTATCAATCCTTTGGGACCTGCTGTTCTTCCAACATCCCTCATCTGTTCATCAAAGATTTTGAATAACTATTTTGTTTCATGGAACTTGTAATGTAATATTGGTACTATGACCACATTTCCCGGGTTCATCTGCACTGTTATGAATATTTCCTTTTCCAGACAATGTATCTGTTCTAAGTTCAATTAAGTATTGTGGTGTTGTGATCTATCATTCATGTGCAATGTACTTTTATGCTGTGCGCCTCGTGTTTCCGCTTTAGCGGGGTGTTACAATAATTCCTTTCCAAGGCGAGACTTTTAGCATAACCATTTCGCCTACCTTGAAATCGAATGGTCTCCTTTTCTTATCAGCGTACGCCTTTTGACGTTCTCGAGCCACTCGTAGTGCCTTTTTAGCTACATTCACCTTTTCAGCAGTTAATTGCACAACTTCAGGTCCAGCAAACTGCTTTTCACCAGGCTCCAACCAGCAACTTGGAGTCCGACACTTACGTCCATATAACATCTCATACGGCGGCATCCCAATACTGGAATGATAACTGTTGTTATAAGCGAATTCTATCAACGGTAAATATGAATCCCATGAACCGCCATAGTCCATAACACAAGCACGTAACATATCTTCTAAAGTTTGAATCGTTCTTTCACTCTGTCCATCCGTCTGAGGATGATACGATGTACTTAAATGAACTTTCGTTCCCAATTCTCTTTGAAGACTCTTCCAAAAGTGAGAGACAAATCAACTGTCTCTGTCAGAAACAATGGATAAAGGTATCCCATGCTTAGACACCACTTCATCAATATACATTTCTGTTAACTTGTCCAACTTCTCAGTCTCTCGAGTAGCCAAGAAGTGAGCACTTTTCGTCAAACGGTCAACTATAACCCAGATCATATCATGGCCTTTCTTAGTTCGGGGTAACTTTGTCACGAAATCCATCGTGATATGATCCCATTTCCATTCAGGAATCTCTAACTGTTGTAGGTCTCCATAAGGCTTTTGATGCTCAGCCTTGACTTGAGCGCAAGTCACACACTTTTGAACAAGTAGAGCAATGTCCATCTTAATAGAAGGCCACCAATAGAACCTTCTCAACTCAGCATACATCTTCGTAGCACCGGGGTGCACCGAATATCGAGACCTATGAGCTTCTTCAAGCAACAGGTCTTGATTACCACCTAACTTAGGCACCCATATACGCCCTTTCCACGTCTGGAAACCTCGACTGTTCACTTCCATTCGTAAGCGTTTCTTCTTACCAATTCCTTCTTTATCAACATTTGATGCCTTTACTGCTTCCACCTGGGCTTCCTTGATGAGCTCAAGTAACCCAGAGGACGCTTGCACCACCATAGAATATAAATTAGAAATCGTCCCTTGCCCTTTGCGACTCAGGGCATCAGCTACCACATTCGCCTTTCCAGGGTGGTACTTAATCTCACAATCGTAGTCCTTTATCAATTCCATCCATCTTCGTTGCCTTACGTTCATATCCTTTTGAGTGAAAACATATTGCAAGCTTTTGTGATCGGTGAACAAAGTGCATTTTGTTCCATAAAGATAATGTCTCCATAACTTCAGCGCGAAAACTACCGCTGCTAACTCAAGGTCATGAGTCGGATAATTCTTCTCGTGTGGCTTCAATTGTCGCGAAGCATAGGCGATAACTTTGTCACGCTGCATTAACACGCAACCTAAACTAGTAATAGAGGCATCGCTATAAACCACTAGATCATCTGTGCCATCAGGTAGTGCGAGAACAGGGGCCTCACACAACTTCTTCTTCAAAACTTGAAATGCGTTTTCTTGAGCGTCAGTCCATACAAACTTAATTCCCTTCTTTGTCAACTCGGTCATAGGCTTAGCAATACGGGAGAAATCTTGAATGAATCTCCTATAGTACCTAGCAAGACCAAGAAAACTCTTAATCTCCGTCGGAGACTTAGGAGTTTCCCACTTTATCACTGCATCAATTTTCGTCGGATCCACTTTAACACCATCCTTGGATATGACATGTCCAAGAAACTGTACTTCTCTTAGCCAGAATTCACACTTGGAGAATTTGGCATACAACTTCTCTTTCCTTAGAACTTCTAAAACCATCTTTAAATGCTTACGATGCTCCTCCTCAGACTTCGAATACACTAGAATATCATCAATGAAAACTATGACGAAATGATCAAGAAATGGTCGAAGTCCATCTTTACTGTTCGTTTATTCAACTCACGGTAGTCGATGCACATTCTCATGGATCCATCTTTCTTCTTCACAAATAGAATAGGAGCTCCCCATGGCGAAGAACTCGGACGAATAAAACCCTTGGCGAGCAGCTCTTGAAGCTGTGACATCAATTCTTTCATTTCCGTAGGAGCTAATCGATAAGGTGCTTTCGCTACTGGGGTAGCACCAGGTACAAGGTCGATATGGAAAGTGACCTCGCGGTCAGGAGGAATACCAGGAAGGTCGTCAGGAAAAACGTCAGGGAAATCACTTACAACATCTACATTAGGAATAGTCGCCTTCTCTTTACGAGCATCAATCACATACGCTTAGAAATGTTCCTTACTCTGGCGAATATATCTATGGGCTTTTATTACGTTAATCATCTTCAAACTCCCTTCCTTACGATCTCCATAAACAGTAACCACCTCCCCCTCAGGAGTAATGATACGAATCATCTTCTTAGAACAAAGGATTGTGGCATCATGAATAGACATCCAATCCATGCCAATAACTATGTCGAAGCTAGCGAGAGTAATAGGCAAGAGTTCTACAGGGAACGAACGTCCCTCTATTTCTATAGCACATTTAGAATATCCTCTACTAATCCTAGTCGTTTTACCATCAGCAATTTCAACATCATAAGCAAACTTAAGTGGACTAGTAGTCATCTCTAACTTAGGAGCAAATAAGGTAGAAACAAAAGATCTATTCGTACCAGAGTCAAATAAAACAGTAGCAAGCTTGGAGTTTACTAGGAAAGTACCGCTTACCACTTCGTCGTTTCCCTTGGCCTCTTCAACGGTCATCTGAAAGGCTCTAGCTTTGGCTTTCGAAGGATTGTTATTTTTCTTTTCTTCCCCCTTCTTCATTGGACAGTCGGCTATCTTGTGATCCTCACTACCACATCTATAGCATCGTCTCTTATCCTTACAACTTTCAATGGCATGTCCAGTCTTGCCACACTTGTCGCACCTTTTTGTTTTCTCAGAGCATGCTCCGTTATGAGGAGCCTTGCAAGCAGCACACCAAGGTGCCGTCTTCTGATCGTTTCCACCTTTGTTCGAGGAACCTCTATTGAACTTCTTATTAGAGCCCGAAGACCCATCAAACTTCCTCTTGAAACCAGACTTTTTGTCATCATTCCTTGTAGCGTTCCTATCAGTCTTGAAATCATCTTTGACCCTTTTAGACTCCTTAATAGCATTAGCCAAAGTGGTGTGCTGACGACACACACCACGATAGTTAGCAGGCAACCCATCCACATAAGCTGCTATCTTGGCCTCTTCAGTAGGGACCAGGTGTCCCACAAATTTCAACTTCTCCATAAATGAACGAGCATATTCAGCCATTCCTTTGTCTCCCTTCTTCAACATTAGAAATTCTTTCTCCATCAATCGCTTCTCTCGAGTGCCACAATATTCCTCAAGAAATTTCTCCTTAAATGTTCCCCATGGCATGGCAGAGAGAACGCCAGGTGCCGTAGAGACATTAGTACCCTTCCACCAATCACGGGCAGACTTCTTCAGCATCCTTGTAGCACATAACACCTTTTTATCCTCAGGGCAGTCACAAGAATCAAAGACCACCTCGATGTCATCAAGCCACTCCATGCTACCAACAGCATCCAGTGTCCCATCAAACTCTTTTGCCCCACATTTCGTGAAGCTCTCGTACTTAAATTCCCTAACCCGATAACCACCAACATTAGGGTTAACAACCGGTCCATTATTTCCATTACGGTCTACAACCGGCTCTTTATTTCCATTTGGGTTCACGGGTCTTTCTTCCTCCCTCATACGATGAGAACGAACCGTAGGAGTAGGACCAGTGACTGATTGAGTCGGAGATGGACCGCGATCACGACGATTCGAATAAGCATCACCAGAATTCTCAATCAGATTAGCAAATGCATCACGCTGGTTAGTGACATTCCTTAACTCAGCTTGTGTCTTCTCCAACTGAGCAGACACATTCTTCAATAGTTCAGCCATTTCAGCAACAGTCGGTCCGGTGTCATTATCCCTATTGACTGGTTGAGTAGGGTAAGGCTCACGCCCATCGTTGCGGCTACCTTGATTCCTTGTAGTCACCATTCTATAACGTAAACGACGTATTTTAGCTATAGTAGACGAATAGGGCTTTGAAAACAATAGTACATGTAAACCTTATGTCTACACTCACTCTCAGCCCAACCCGTCCTAAAGCATCTCATCTTAAAGCTAAGGCATCATTACGTAGCTTATCATCATTACACTTATAGTTTAAGTCCAATCCTAAGGTCAATTAGCAATTGGTTCACTTAAACTGCTGCTCTGATACCAACTTATAACACCCATCTTTCGAAAAATCGGATTTCCAAAAATTTTGCCTAACGGCGTCATAACAGCGAAAGACTTTAATAAAACATTTCATAAATGGTGTTACTAGCTCATATCATCACATCAATAAAAAGGAAATCCAATAGTC
>JAOEHQ010048485.1:0-10182 GCA_025447715.1 Asclepias incarnata
TGAAAATAAAAGTCGCTTCCGCATTTTGTTGACGAAACTTTGTTTAAAGTTCAAAATTTTTGAAATCCGCATTTTTAATAAAAGTAGGGTGTTACAGACTATTTCGTTATATACCCGTATGTGCAATGTTATTGTAATGATTTTCCCATATCCAATACACATTTTTAAGATGCCTCGTTTATTTTATATAATAATATTATGAAAAATACCCACACAACTGTCAATAGCCATTATATGACGTACGAATTCATGTTAGTGGGCAACACATGCTATTGAAATTTTTTGATTAAAATTTAAACATGAAATTCTTACTAAAAATGAAAACATAATTCGAAATAAAAAACTTTTTCATACTTGCTACCACCTTCCACTACCTAGCCACCTACTGGCGGCGCAACTCCACTCATAGCTCCATCTGAATCTGAGTTTCCATTTCCATTTACACCATTCACTCTGCTGGCCTCCTAGGAGCTGTCCGAAATCCGAGGAGGTGGATCTCCCATAACGGCATCAGCGTTAGGATCATGTTCATCATAGACTCCGATGACTTGTGGTTCCTGAGCTTGTGGAGGGGCGGGTGGTCGGAGAACAGGTGCGGGTGGTGGTCTGTGAAACTGTGGTCGGATATGCGGTGGGAAATGTGGTGGTACAGTGCCAGCTGGGTGATTGATCGGGATGAATAATCCCATAGCAGTACAATAAAATGAGGTTGACCTAGGAAAAAAGGTGGTGGTGGACGTACATGTGGTGGTGGTGTTGATACCAGGCGGTGGTGGTTTGGGTGCGGGGTTGTTGTTAGGGTTGATTGGATAATAATAAACAACTGCCCCCGCACCACAATGGCATGATAACCTTCCATTGATTAGTGTTAGTGTTAGTGTGAGTGTGAGTGTGAGAGGATAAAGTTTGTGAGGTTGACATGTTATATATATATAGGAATGGGAAACAAGCCCTAGAATATGTGGGTGCTAGCTGTCACATATGCGCTGTTGGATAGGTATAAAGTTTGAGGGTCATTTTTATATACATATATCTACTCTTGGGATTGTGTATGTGACAAAAATGGAAATATCTTTTAGATAATTAAAATATTTGTTTTAATGTAAGAAAATACTTCTTATATCTGCTTCGCACATAAAATCATCATTAGTCATCATATTTTAAAATTTCAAAAAGAAAGATAAAAAAAACATTTCTGGGTCAAGAAAATAACTAAAAAGGTATATTTAAAACTATTATCACAATTGAATAAAAATAGTTTTTGTACCAGCCACCATTGGTATCAATTAGCTCCTGTCTGTCAAAGGTGGTGACAGTACGTATAACACGTTACATTTTTCTTTCCTTTCTAAGTTAATGGTTTCCCGCATAAAATCAAGCTTTTTTTTTTACATGTACACTTATACAAAAACCTAGTGTGCACATGACAATTATACTATACGTACTAGTTACTATTACATTATTTCCACGATTGGTTTAATTTATAGGATCGAGGTTATTAATATTTGATAAAATAAACTTGTATATTTCTGAAATTATTAATATCTATATTTCTATATAAAAGAGCAACCCTCCCTTTTCAACTTTTTATCTTTAAAATACCCAAATTATCCCTTAATTTCAAAAGCTTTTTTCTTATAATTAACCAATATACTTAAAATACCCTTAATGAAATAATTTACACTATCTATCCCTCAACTCCTAAAATAAGTATACTACACCCTTTTACATCAATTACATTTACATCAATAACAACATTACCACCGCCACCCATTACCGCCACCACCACACCGCCGCCGCTACGACTATTACCGCCGCATCGCTCGACACCAGTCTAGTTTAGGTGAAATAAATGATTGTTATTGAAAATTATAAAAATCAAAATTGAAATTAAATATAATAGAGTATTTGAAAAATGAGTTGTTATAAGTGACTAATTAAGTAATATATATTTTATTAAATTTAAATTATTTTTGAAAGCCAGTAATTATATATATTATAAATTTTGATGTGATCTATTGAAAACAAAAAGGAAAATGATTAATCTTCTTAAAGATCCTTCTAAAAATCCTCCTAAAACCATCAAAACATGACATGTGGATTTCACTAACTTTCTTTCATAATCTCGTCTCTTGATTTTGACACATGTCATGATCTTGTAGTTAGGAAGATTTTTAGGAGGATTAGTTAGGAGAATATATCATTTCCCAACAAAAAAAAGTTTGAACTAAACCCTTGGATGAACCAAAATCAATGATCAAGATTACCACAACCATCATTTTTTATTTTTGATGATGATACAATATAATCAACTAATAAAATAAAATAGTAGAACGACTAACCATTTTAGAAGAACCACCAAACGAAATTATTCTCACAGAGAATAATTCTAATCCAAAATCCTTGTCACGTTCTAGAGGCCAAAGTAGAACTCCACTCTAGTCTCGTACACATGAACACTTCATCGACACTAGCTAAGTGCTAGCTATAACTCGAAAGTTATAATAAAACCCACCAAAAAAATAACTAATTGGTTTGTTCGAAAATCTCCAACACAAATGGGGTGATTTTCGAACTCCCATAGAAAAGAGGATGAAGAAGAATTTTGGTGCAAGCTCTAAAGAAGAAAATAGGTCTATATTTAAAGAAAAAGAAAAGCATAAACTTCTTTACATGGAGCAATGTGGGACAAGGAAAAAATCCTATTTTTTCTCCCCCTTTTCTCCCCTCTTGCGCCGTCCCCATGTGGGCCCCCCATGGGTCAACTTTGTTTGACCCATGGTGCTTGCTGCCCGACCCGGTTTTCGATCTGTTTCACGGTTTCAGCCCGTTCGTCATTTCCAAATCTATTTTAGGAAACATTTCAAGTTATTTCATTTCTAATGGATTTTATCATAAAAAGAGTTCAACTAGTGCCTCGATGCTCTTCGTGTGTGACCCTAAAGGTTCATAAATAAATGGCCGTATATATTTATGTTGGGATATTCACACAATTGCAACATCGATTACATACGTGTATTATCGTGAAATGTTAATAGCGGGGATCCCGGTTGAGCATGCAGAGGTTCCCGCCCATGATAGCTTAACCATGACAAGTCGTGCAAATATTACGGGTGGTAAAATGGCTACCGATCCTAATTTCTATATCGACATCGGGACAGGTTATCTTAATTTTACCTCAGCTTCGGTAATGCATGGGAAAGTTAGAGTTTTGAAGATTGTAAAGGTGGGAGCAAAGGTTGATAGTTTTTGTGATATCTCGGTCGACATTTTGAAGCAACAAGTCGATCCGAAGTGCCATTCCAAAGTCCAGTTTTAGAAGTTCGCCACTTGTATATATATAATCTTTTTCAAAAACTTTAAATTGGCTTCAATTCTTTCGGTATATTCTTACAAATGTGTCATTTGAACTCAAAAGCTAAGTAATACGTTGCCACACCGCACATATTCCACCGAGATATTAAAAGCAAGCAATGTGTTATTAGATGCTAAATTTAATGCCCCAGGATACGTGTTGCTTGGAAAAGCCCCGTAATATACGAGATCATAAACAGAATTCCATAGTCAAAGACTTCAAAGTTTCACATGAGTATGTCGAGACCAGAAAGCATAAACAAGAAACTAGGCATGTGAAATCGGGACAATACGGTAATGTACCGAAAACTTCGGTACCTAAACCGGCACCACACCGGTACCGAAATATCCTTTTCCGTGCGGTATTGGTTTCCATTTTACGATGAATTCGGTTTAGGTATTCTCGTTTTTCGTACGGTTCGGTACGGTATTGGTACATCAGGGTGTTGGAATCACAACTCTCCATTCCTCATTCATTTCAATCAATCACATGTTGTCACCTAAATTTTACTTTTTTCAACCCTGCAACTCTCATTTAAAGGCATTACCGAACCCTCAAACTCTTTCTACCATTTTTATATATATTTAATTTTTGAACTAAAAACGTATGCAAGCTTAAAAAATGGCAAACAGATATATTTATTACAATAACTGTAAATAATAAAATTTTATAATAAAAACGTGTATAAGAACTTTAAAAATAACAAAGAGATATATTTTACCGCTTTGATAAGTAACCGTTGAACGTCATCATAGCCGAGTTCATCGGGCCCCATTTCGATTTTAGTTGATCTTTCGTACGTGTGGAACAAAAATCCCGCTCTTGTTTGTCGGTCGATCTCCAACTTCTTTGTCAACCGAAATTTTAATCCAAGCCTTAGGTAACGTCTCTTCCTCATCGGGCATCCAAGCCTTTTTCTTGGCTTATTTTTAAATAGTCTTTGCACAACGTCTTCCTCGACTTCTACTTCTTGATTTACATCTTCTTGAATTCCTTGCAATTTGTTGATGTGTAAATTGCGTCTAGAGAACATGCACGGACGGGTCAAACTTCTCATCATCATCATCATCATCATCGTTGTAGATCGGTAACAAACATTCTTCTCGTTCATGCCTTTTTTATGCTGGAGTATCGTAAGGTGACTCAAACAGGTCGAAATTTTGAGACATATTGTACATCGGCATGGACTCGTTCGGCATTTGAGAGGCAAGATATTGAGTGTAGAAAGTTGGTTGAGATTGAAAAGGCATTTGCGAACAGTAAACTTGTGTGGGTAGTTCTGATTGAACCTGAGGGCGAAAAGTGCCACGGGACCATACCTTATGCTCATTGTGTATTTTTATTTGGATGTATGTAATCTAATCGAAATTCCTTTGGTTTTTTCAAACCCTTTCATGATCATTGTATTTAATGTGATTAGACTTTTTTTAAAATTCTAATCTAAATGTCAAATAAATAGATAACTTGCATAAAAAGAACCCAATCATAATCACAACCTAATGTTTCTATAAAACTATGTTAATCATTTAACATTACTTTAAAACATGAAACCAACTTTTTATGAACTTTAATACACAACCCACTGTACCTATATTACAAAAAAAAAAAAAAAGTATAGTCATTATTATAAATTATATTATATTATATTATTATATTATATTATAAAATGACTCAAAACACAACAAAGTAAACACATACATCTTGACTTAATCCCATTTTCATCTTCATCTCAAAACACAACATAGTTTATAGAAACATTTTCATCTCCATCTTCATCTTTTTTTTCTTCTTACAATCTCCATATTCAACAACAATGGCTACACCTCAAAAACAAGTTAATTTCTACAACCCGAAAACCGGAATCTACACCTCTACAAGACCACCAATCTGCCTCCCACAATCACAACAAACTTCCATAGTTAGCTTCCTTTTTCGGAATTTCGAAACTCACTCAAACTCTCCAGCTTTAATAGACCCTCACACCAACACCATCTTCACTTTCAGCCAACTTAAACAAAAAATCGAACAATTCGCAAACATGCTACACAACATGTTTCATATTTCTAAAAACAATGTTGTACTTATATATTCTCCAAACTCAATTATGTTCCCTATCGCCTTTTTCGCGGTCACTTCACTTGGCGGGATAGTCACAACTGCAAATCCGTTATATACTGTTAACGAACTTTCCCACCAAATAACTGACTCAAATCCAAAACTGATCATTTCTGTGACAGAACTTTTAGACAAAGTCAACGGGTTTAATATTCCGTTAATAGATTTAAATGACTATGATAAATCTAGCGTGACGTTTTCTAGACATTCTAGAAAACCACATCCGTTTGAAGAAAATGTTTTTCAAACGGATGTTGCAGCCATCCTGTACTCATCCGGGACAACCGGGCTGAGTAAAGGAGTGGTACTAACACATAAAAGTATAATTGCGACGTCATTAATGGTGACGTCGGATCAAGAAATGTATAATGAAGGGAAAAGTGTGTTTTTGTGTGTGGTGCCTTTGTTTCATATAATGGGACTTGTGACGTTTACATATTCGCAGTTGCAACGAGGGAATGCAATGGTTGTTATGACGAGGTTTGAGATTGAGAAAGCGTTGGATGCTATTGAGAAGTATAAGGTGACTCATTTGTATACTGCACCGCCTGTTGTCGTGGCGTTGGTGAAACAACCCGGGGTTGTGAAGAGGTTTGATACTTCGTCGTTAGTTGAAATTGGGTCGGGTGCTGCTCCTTTAGGGAAAGATGTTATGGATGAATGTGCTAAAGTATTTCCACAAGCTAAGGTTTTGCAAGTGAGTTATTATACTAACTTTAAGTATAACTGATTGATTAAACGAAGTGATCATATATACGAATCGTAATTAGTTATCCTTTAATGTCATAATTTTAGGGGTGTTTGGATTATGGATTAGCAATTTTGTGAATATGCTCAAGTATGTTAAGTTGTGAATCAAAGTTGCAAATTTAGTGAATCGGTATGATTCTCATGCTTCTCGTGTAAATTTAGTATCTTACTGGATGCCAATTTCGAATTACATAGTCAAGCATAAGAAAAATGTGATTATAGTACTTGAAAGTTTGGAAAACTCTAATTGTGTTTTGGTTAGTATCGAGTTGATTTTTTAGAGGATCATTTGATATCATAAGCAGAGGTAGGTTAACCAAAACACTAGATACTAGTTATTGCAACAATCACTTTTAAAACGCACATCCAAACATGTTTAAAAACGGAAATAAATAAGCAGGTCGCCGCTATATGTTGGGGCTTATATGAGTTTTTTTCAGTGTTTAGGCATGGCAAGATCATGGCTAAGGGTGGGTGTATTATGTCTGTTAGATATTATGTAATCACTATAGTTAGGGAGCTCAACAGGCGATTTTGAAGCTTTTAGGAGTGATCATGGCTAGAGTTTGGTAGGTTGAGTATATTTCTTATGGTTAAGCCCAATTATATGCATGTTCTGATATGTGAAAAAAGCTCTTACAGTTTTTTCTAGACAACTTTTTACTCGGTTTTTCCTTGGCATAATATAAGAATCGACGTACATAAGTCTTTGATGTGCTTGCTATAGTCATCAAAATATTTGTAAGATTTCCAGTTCTATTTTAAAGGAATGTTGTAATTAATTGAAATGTGTATCATATTTTGGTAGGGGTATGGGATGACAGAAACAGGTGGAATTATATCAATCGAGGATCCAAGGATAGGATCTCGCCATTCAGGTTCATCAGGAGCTCTTTGCTCTGGAATGGAAGCTCAAATCATACATATAGAAACATTAAAACCTCTCCCTCCTAACCAATTAGGAGAAATATGGGTTCGTGGGCTGAATTTGATGCAAGGTAATTCACGAGCTCTATTTTAAGTAACTTCACAAACACCCAACCTTCTTGATTACGAACTCGTCCTTATTATCATGAATATGTGTATATAGAGTATTTTCATAACAAAGAAGCTACAGAACAGACCTTAGATAAACAAGGCTGGTTGCACACGGGTGATCTTGGTTATTTTGATGAGGAAGGGCGAATATATGTAGTGGATCGACTGAAAGAGCTTATTAAGTATAAAGGGTATCAGGTAACTTTCTTTCTTACATTAGTAAAAGATGCAGCCTGATCTAATAGTTTTAATAGATAACTGGATATATATTTGGGGTGGTGAACTTCGTCCGTAAACTTTAATACAGGCTAATCTAAATTGACCTTTCTGCGTTGAACTTTGTAACTTCAATTATGGAATGTTGAAAGGTGTCTGATCTGACGGGAATATTATCATAAAATGGTTGCTGTCATAAGACAATTTCATCTCAGATTCAAATTATGTTATTACTTGCAATTTATCGATCTGACAATCTTAAACAACATAATCATTATATTTGAGGAGGCAATATGGGTGGGTGGTTGGGTCAGATAATGAGTCAAGACAGATTCATGCCGAAATGGGTCATAGACTCATAGCTTAACACGGGTCAAAACAGGTTGACCTATTTGCTTGTAAACTTTAAAACTTCAGTTATGGGTTGTTCAGAGGTGTATGATACGCTGGACATAATACCTCATAAAATGGTGTGCTGTCACATACTCACATGACATCTGCATCTGCATCTCAGAATCATATTCTGTTGTTACCTGCAATCTATTTTATTCATCTGACAATTTCAAACAACAACAAAAATAGCAGCAACAACAATACCGAATCCCGTCTAAGGCGGGGATAAGGAAGTTGAAATATAGACAGTCATACCTCTACCCTTGGGTAGAGAGACTGCTTTTAGGAAGACCTCCGGCAACAGTAATCGTTGACAATCTCAAAAAACATAATCACAATTTTGAGGAGGCAATATGGGTGGGCGAGTGAATAAGGTAATGTGTCTAGAGGAGTTCAGGTTGAAATAGGTCATTTGTTAGTACGGGTCAAAACAAGTTTAACGTTTCTGCCAATCTCAAGATAATCACTATACCAGTGGGGCCAGTTTGGGTTGCAGGTTGGCCAGATAATGGATCAAGATGGGGTTGGGTTGGCTTTCAACTCATTCGCCTCATTCCCCTTGTAGCTATTTCTTTTATTTGAGTAATTTGACCCGTTTGGGATAAAAGACGAGCAATACTGACCCATTCATATATAGATGGGTCAGAAATGACATCTTTAACTATCAACTTCTTCTTAGGTGGCACCTGCAGAGCTTGAAGGGCTGCTAGTTACTCACCCTGAAATAATGGACGCTGCAGTCATCCCGTAAGTAATCTAGCAACTTTTTTTTTTTATTAAAACATCCAAACTGTTTGGATGCCTAATGTAGGTTCTTAGATTTATTAATGGATAAATGACTTTAAGCAATCATATTTTACCCGATTAATAAAAAAATAATTCAACTTTTATAGATATCCCGATGAGGAAGCAGGTGAAATCCCAATGGCATATATTGTTCGTAAAGCTGGAAGCTCAATTACTGGTGAAGAGGTTCAAAACTTTATTGCAAAACAGGTAATAAAAACTAGAAAAACTGTTAGCTATGTTAACTATGAACTATGAAGATATTAAAGAACATTATATCTCTTACTTTTTAATAATAATCTGCCTTCATTTTCTCAGGTTGCACCATTTAAAAGAACACGAAAAGTAGCATTCATCGACCTAATTCCAAAATCAGCTTCAGGGAAGATTTTGAGGAGGGAACTTAGGCAAAAAGTTCAATCTAAAATCTGAGGCTTACAAGCTCATTCTGATACAATCTATTTCTGCTGAATGTCATGCAAGCCCATGAATCAATAATCTTTCAGGAGTTTATGGACGTAACTATTTATATTCGGTAATTTTTATGAAATATAAAATATGCTTGAGTTATACTGAAAGCTTTAAATGTATCGTTACCTTAGAATATAGAATCTTTACCTTCTGTATACCACTTTATTAAACATTTAATTAAGCATTGCTTGCTATACCTTCTGTTTACCTCTTTTTTTAAGCATTGCTTGCTATCAAGGTTTTACTGATATTTGATACTTGGTTAGACCCGACTCGAAAGTTCGAGATCAAACTGGGTGGAAAGCTTGTATTTTGACGAGCATAGCTCTCGCTTTTGAAGGACGGGGCTTCAAAAATGTCCTTCGATGATTGGGCCTAAAATGTCCCTCCGTGCTGGGGACTAATTAAAAAGATTGAAGTAGGTCCATAAATCATAATAAGGAAAAATAGAGTTTTCTTTGCATATATAAACCCTCCCTACCCAGTGATACATAATAAGCTTGAAAAAATCATTTTTTTTAAAACCCTAACAACTTGCAAGGTGGTTCTTACTACTCGTTCGACCCGAACAACCCGTCTTTGTTCATCCACTTACCAACATCAATAATAACATTCACTTAATGAAGTAAAGGTTATTATTGACGTTGGTAAATGGATGAACTAAAGGATTATGAGAATATTTAGTTGTCATATTTAGATTATATAGTTTCCGTATTCTATGTAGCTTGTTCCTAAAGTTTAGCTAAAGGTTGTTTAGCTATATCTATTTATTCTATTGTAACTCTTTGGAGATATCATCATGAAACAATAAAACACAAAACCTTATACCAGTTTTCATGGTATCAGAGCAGGTAACACGCCTGTAAACTCGACATGACCGGAGAAAAATTAGATAAAACCGGCGGCAGTGGCAAGAATGAAGCCCTCGCCATTGACGCCAACTCACCTTATTACATACATCCCTCTGATCTACCCAAACAGATGCATGTCAATGAAGCTTTAACAGATGGAAATTACAATGATTGGGCAAAGGAGATGGCAAATTTTCTGTTTGCAAA
>JAOEHQ010048486.1:0-10182 GCA_025447715.1 Asclepias incarnata
TTTTTGTTAAAAAAAAATCAAAAAATAAAAAATAAAAATAATAAAAATAAAAATACATACCAAAAAGAGGAGAGATAGAGGGGAAATGTGTGGCTGAGATTTGTCCCTTAGTTTTCACCATTTTTCTTGTTTTCAAATGATTACATCCCCGTATTTGTAATGATCATCGACAAGTCATAAATCTTAAAGGTGTTTCACAAGTATAACTGGACCGATTAATAAAGTATTACGACAATAAACGAGACTAATGTCATTTCTTAGGACACTAATTTAGGTATAAACTTATACGAATTGAATCAAGGGTACTTACTATGTGAATTATTGGCAGACTAAGATGTTCGGACTACTTGTCAGAGTACCAGAGTATTTACAGAACACACATTGCTTAAGGACATCATGTGAGTTTTGTAGCCCTTTTTTGTTGTGCTTTGGGGTAGAAAGATACTCAAAACTATTTTCTTTTACTGTTTTTATGTCGTAGACATAAACCTTTGCTTTACGTATTATCTATGTGATATCGTAGTATTGTGCCTTAGTCAGACTTATCTGTGCGTAGATACATCGTCTATGTCATACTTTATGTGTACAAGTTATGGATTATTTGTATGTGTATGAGGTGTCGTCTTTAGTACCTCACGGAATGTGCCTTAGTCAGACTTATTTGTTGTACTATACAATACTATTAAGCATGTTCGCTAGTATACAGCTAAAAAAAATGATGTACGGGTTACCTCCCATTAAATTTATGTCCAGAGCTTTATCTATTGACATGTGTTTTTAAGGTTTTTATGACAGAGTTTTTGTGCTTAGACCTTTCAAAATTCAGGTAGAGCCCTACCCCCTATCTCTGAGTAAAACTAAGTTTGTAGAAATTTGGGTTATGAATAATAATAATAATAATAATAATAATAATAATAATAATAATAATAATAATAATAATAATAATATTTGAAAACAGAGATATGTTATCTTTGTTCATCAGGCAAACAAAAAAGACCCAAGTATCAGAGTTCCACCATGATTGCTATTGGTATAGGTTACCTCTGTATGGTTTTATTTTTGGAGAACTTAATTCTATCTTTAACTATGTCTAATTTTGCATTTGCCCTTTTTGTAGTCTTTCTACAAGTTTTTTAATCCTTCAGTTTGGTATAACTTTTATATTGGGTCATTATGAATTAAACTAGAAAAATTAACCCATGCTTCGTTGTGGTTTTGTCATGCTTAATTTTTGTTAACAACAAATTATATAACATTTGTCTTGAATACATCTTACCGAACATAAATAACCAACAATAGATATTTGTTATTGTTGTATTAGAACATCTAATAACATCTTTTCAAAAATCAATTTTTGATAAAGTATAAACTTGTGCATCAATAAATAATATTCTGATCATGAAAACCGACATATATTATTATTTAGCATGAATCATAACATAGCAAACACAACGAAATAACAACATATGAAAATATTCGTTATTATTTAATACGTTATTATTTAATACGTGGTATTAAAATAATGATAAAGCTAACGATAATTACAGAAGTGCCACTGATGAATAGTGTCAAATGACATTTTTCGCCATCAAAACAACGGCCGCTTGTTTCGACAATTGAGCGGTATAGAAATATAAATTTATTTTATGTAATTATCATGTTATACATAACTACATTACTAAACAAAACATTTTCCATAACTAAACTACGATAAGGTAATTGCAAGGAAACTAGAAAAAATAACATTATTAATAGTTTTATCTTGATAAATTCCTAAAAAATCAATTTAACAGTTATATAAATAATGAGTTGGTCCCACTTGAAAACAAATTCCTAAAAAATCATTGTTTAGCAACAAATTTAAACCTTAAATAATTGGTGAAAAATTTGGGCTTTTCATAAATTTTGTACTACAAATACAAATTTGCCCTTTTAACGTAACCTAATTAAGACTAAAACATGTAATTAAGTTACTGATCACTTGCTATTATTTATTTATTTTGCCTGATATAAAAAAGATTGAAAATTTTTAATGAATAAATTACTATAGTACAAGATAAAAACTCAAATAGCTTAAAATGGTTATGACTTATGATAGTCAATCACGGTGTGATTTTGCGAATTCAAGACACTGAGGAGGCATACTGTTCTTGCATTGCAAGGGGAACGGCGGGTCTCCAGGATGTGCCCTCCGGGCTATCCATAAGAGCAATACCAAGTGTAGCCAAGTCTTTTCTGATTCCATCTGATCGTTCATACTCCTTGTTTATTCGTGCAACATTCCTTTCATGGATTTTATCAGCAACTTCATCTTCAGTTAGTTTTGCACGCTTGAGTGCTTTCTCCCTCAGTTGCTGCAAAACCTTTAAAAGCACCACACGAATTTAACATCAAGGTTCTTATGCTTAAGATAATTGATTGTAGCATCAATTTTAAATGAAACTTTCAAAATACTTGTTTTCAAGTTCAAGGTGGGAGGTACATGGGACTATCGAACCATTGTACTTGCCATTTCATTTTTCACACAGCCAACACACTAACATCCCAACTGGAAGATAATAACTGACAGCAGGGCAAAAGAAGGTAGGTAAAAAAACCGGTCTGGACCAAATTATACAAGGACCAAACTGAACCAGACCCAACTGACTACATTTGGTTCAATACTAGATTCAGTCTGGTCCAGTCCAGTCCAATACAGTTCGGAACCAAACTACTTCTGTTTTACCAACTTGAAAAGATGTCATAGAAGAAAAAGAAAACTCTACTTGACATGGTGATGGTTGCTTTATTATGTCAACTGGAGTCTTTTGATTTTCAGCTTTTGGTATATAAACAAAGTACATAACACATTTGTCCAAAATGCTAATTAAGTAGTAATTAGAATCAAACAAGGGTAAGATATATAATTTATCTGGTCCAACGAAAATAACTTACGTTTTATATTGTTTAATGCTACATATTTTTTACTTCTTTTCCTTGTAAATGTTTCCATTCAGATACTTTTTGTATAGAGTTAATTAGATACCTCAACGTAACTTGGTGGCATTAGCCCTAGAATATCCAAGACATTCCTGATAGTTTTCTCTATAGCAGCAAGTGACTGTATCCGTTTTCCTTGCTTCTTTCCCTGCAAATTGTATGTTAAATAGCGAGACAAAGAAAAATTGAAGTATAATAGCATCAAGAAACGAATTTTACAGTAATCTCATTTCCCCCAGCTAACCAATCATTCACAGAAATGAAATGATCCTCTAAAATAGCATGCATCCTCAATTTTCTGACAATGCATAAAAGGGGTTACCCTAAAACAGGATGGCTTTGAGGTTTTCCTAGGGTTCATTAACAAATTTTCTCCCTTGCTCAACAGCTTCTGGTCACAACGTTTTAATCATTCAGGTAGAGATGGCAAAATAGAGGTTGCACAATGGGTCCAACCAAGTTGGGGCCACAATGGGTATAGTGGTACACGTTTTACTACAGGTTGGTTGGACCTTGTTACAATCCCACATCGACCTAGTATGGGAAGGGTTGGTGATTTATAAGTCTAGGTGTACCCTCTGCCTTTGACCTAGCTTTTTGGAGTGAGTTCTACACCTAGATTATGGTTTAATGCGAGCCTATTATGGGATGAGTTCGTATCAATTGGTATCAAAGCCACCCCTACCTTTCGAAGTTCCAACACTCAGAGTGGTGGCTTGGACCTGAAAAAAAAGGGTGCCAACCCTAACCAACATAGCCGTGACCAACGAGCTTGGAGTGGTGGCCTATGGAGTGGTGGCTTGGACCCAAAAAAAGGGGTGCCGACCATGACCAACATAGCCGTGACCAACGGAGACGTTGGCTCTTCAAAGGGTGGGCTATTGTTACGACCCCACATCTGCCAAATATGGAACTGGTTGGTGGTTTATAAGTCTAGGTGTCCCCTCCTCCTTTGAGATAGCTTTTTGGAGTGGGTTCTACACTTAGTTTATGGCTTGATGCGAGCCTATTATGAGATGAGTTTGTATCAGACCCACAAAAACTTTTTTCATAGTTCGACTGAAATTAGAAATAATTAATGTATTTATTACCTCTATAAAAATCATATTATTACAAAAAAATAATTTTTAATCAATAAAATGATTTAGGAGTTTGTATGCATCTTAATATACTTTCACTAACTATCAACCTGTCTGACAAGTTTTGTTATTAAGGTAAGCTTTTTAATTATCTCATTCAACCTGTTAGAGAAAATATAACCTAAATTTTACCATTTACTGGTGAATAGGTCAAATTTCCACCTCTACTTACAGCCAGATCAAAAACACATGTATAGGATGCCTGATGTCTACAAGTAATAAAATCCAACAAAGACTTCAATGCAAACAAGGTATAGCTGCACCATGCCATGGGTACAATCGTTTATGGGATAAACCACAAGAGTGTCATCTTGCACAATAGTAAGCCTAAATCACAATGAAAACTGAAGTACCTTACGAGTATGTAGAAGATCATTGGCAGTTTTCAAAGGATCGGACATTGCAGAAAGGACAACTGGAGAGTGAAGATCTTCGGACATAGAAGTAATAAATACATCATTGAAACTACGTATGCAATCAACTATTTCTGTAGGTATATTTTCTTTCTGACTTGGATCATCCTGCTTCCCTACAACTTCAACACAATCTTGCAAGGTCTGCAACCGAAATCATTTAATTAAATGCTGCAAAAATTAGCCATGAATAGAACAACTTTAAATCAAAGATAAATTCGCAAGATGGTTGTAGATACAAAACCTGGTATATGTAATAAGCACGATCAGAAGCACTTTCAAGCTGCACATCAGAGTAATTGATAGGGGATCGATAATGTGTTCCAATTAGAAAAAGTCTCAAGGCCAATGGATGATAAAGTTCTATAACCTGAGAGAAAACAAATTGCCCAACTTTATGCTCAAAGATTTCAAAGGAATATTTCCTGCATGGGATCCTTTAAAGGAGGGTAACATGAATGCTGCAACTAATGTAGAAAGATTTACACGTTAAAGTTTCCCATATGCCTATCACCACTGCAAATATATTGAAGGTATTAATTCGGCTTGCATAACATTCGTTAATTGGCCAATTAAAGGGCCTTTTAGATGTTTGACAACAAATAATTTCCAGTAAATAGTTGTCGCTTTCTCTTCATTTCTAATTTGATTATTTTAGTTAAAAACATGTTACTAAAAGCATACAATCTTTAAAAACCATAATAAAAATCAACTTTTGATATCCTTTTTTAAAACCATCCAACTTTCAAAAATTGTAGTAAAAACTCATTCAACTTTTGAAAGCATTCTTAAGAACATGCACTCACATCAACAATTTATAGTTTTCCTGATCAAAATTCCAAATAGTAAGTTTTGAACACTTCAAGTCTATTGACCAAAGTAGAAATCAGTGAAAGTACTTTGCTATTTTTGCAATTTGATCTTCAAAAAAATTCAGAATTTTACTTTGATTTATCTTTCAAACTTAAGCATCGTCATTAACAAGGGGTGAAGACAGTATTTGAAAGTCACAACGAAGACCAACAAAGATCTTATTCAATCATTATCTTACATTCTACATTTTGTGGGTTCAATTCGTCTCAAATACACTAGTGTGACCCATAAATGATAAAACGAATGGAGCCAGGGCATTATCAAAATAACATAAGGAGGATCCTTTTACCTGGCGAATTGTGAAAAAGTTACCGAGTGATTTGGACATTTTCTGGGAGTCTATATTCACAAAACCATTGTGTATCCAGTAGCTTATGTTGCTTTTCTCGCATGCAGCACAACTCTGAGCAATTTCGTTTTCATGATGGGGAAAAATAAGATCCATTCCACCACCATGTATATCAAATGAGTAACCTAAATAAGCAGCACTCATTGCACTGCACTCAATATGCCATCCAGGTCTTCCAGCTCCCCACGGGCTCTCCCAGAAAGGCTCACCTTCCTTTGCAGACTGCAAGAAGGAAACTAGAGAATTAACTATGCACTGAAAAATTGCAAAACAAATTAAATCAGCCCAATTGATAACCCCGCTTAAGGTTACACAGGACATGTTCTGTTACGGAGACTTTCTGAATAAGGTCCATCTTGCTGATTGTTGGATAAAATCCGGTCTTATAATAACAAACTTCCAGTTATTGATTCTTTAAGGTAAGTGGTGGCAATTTCGATCCATATACTTATGAATGGATCAATTCGTGTTATGTTTTAACTCTAACAGGGTCAAACACGTAACTGAAAAAAGAAAATAATATCTTTTACAGAGACTTTCTCAAAGTGTATTTTTATGCATCAGACCTGCTACATATCTTTGTAGTTAGATTATTGTTGAAATAGAAACTTTGCGATTTGACAGGGTAACTATTTTCAAAGATTAAAAGTTTTGGACATGAACTGTTTTGGATTGACCCAACCCACTACTACATAATATATTACAACTTAAAACTTACTTTCCACAAAGCAAAATCAGCAGGATTCTTTTTCCTTGAGTCCACCGCGACACGCTCACCAGCTCGGTTATCTTCTAACTTCCGCCCAGAGAGTCGTCCATATTGAGGAACCTCGTCAACAGAGAAGTATACATCACCTTCAACTCTGTAGGCACACCCGTTGTCAAGAATCTGCAATATATGTACATATCAAACAACCAAGTATCATAGTCTGCCAGATAGAAGAAAACAAGACCATGAAGAATTATCACTACCATAGAGATGTTGGATCAAATATACATGACAGCCAGGCAAGCATTTACCAACAATATCCAACTCTAAAAAACGTTTAGAAAACTTTCGAAACATTTGTAAAAGTTACTCAGCCATGTCGGTATTTTACAGGTTTTCAGTTGAGATTACCAAAATAATCTATTTTGAAAGATACAGTTGTTTCATAACGACTTATCTCAAGTCCGGTGTCATAATTAAAATGAAGTGACAGTGCCATAAAAGTTATAGAAACTAGGCCAGCAAAAACTACATAACTATCTCAGATAATCTATGGACATAAGTGGACATATCGATGATTCAAAAAAGTACCTGTTTGATCATATCAATGATTTGGGGCATGTGATCAGAAACTCGAGGCTCAACGGTAGGAGGTAAGCAATGAAGAAATTCCATATCACGGTGAAACTCTTCACAAAAGCGTCTGCTCAAGCTGATTGGATCCTCTCCTAATTGACCTGCTCGAGCAATTATCTACAGAATTTCAAAATTGCACTAAGCTATCCTGTCATTCCATAAGTAAAAAGCATTTGGTACTTGAATCCACAATCTTAGGTTTTAGCAAACGATTAATAAATGCATATACTACATAGAAAAAAAATACAAGTGATACGGGTCTTTCAGAAAGAATGCTGCTAATGTTGGCAAGTTCGATCAGAAATCAAAATTATACTTCTATATTGAAATTCCCTAACTAACATACCACAAAACTGATAAAAACCCTCGATTTCACCAAATTTAAAATTAAAAAAGCTGCGTTCCTTAAGAAAAGTTTACAGCTTCATAACACCAGTACCACATAAGTGTATGTAGTCAGAATGAAAAAGCAATGTAATATAAGTTGACTGACTGACCTTATCATCAACATCAGTAAAGTTCCTTACATAATTGACTTCGTAACCCATGAATCGTAGGTATCTGCCTAAGTTTCAAGTAAAACAAATAGAAAAGCCACTTAATTAGTAATAAGGAAATTATGCCACTTTTAGTTGCCAACATTCACACACACACGAAAAAAGAAAAAAAAACACGCGTTTACTTTTCACAATAATGAAACTTGAAGAAATAATGAGATGTGATACTAATAGCATAAGCATTTTGCGTTACACAACATACACTTTTTCTTCTTGTTTACTTTTTATGTGCAGAGTACGTAGTGCATATTTTTAGGCACCTACGGGTGTTCAAAATAAGCAGCACTCAATTGACTTAAAAAAGTAAGTGTGTATTTTCTTAAAATAAGCTAAAACTTAAATGAACCTAATGACCAAAACAATTCAGGGGTGAGCTTATGCTTAATTTTCAATAAGCTTAAAATATTGGGTCTTTTGTCAACAGTCAACACTAATATAGGAACCTAAATGAGCCCTTTTAAAACGCTGTTTTAAGGCTCTTATTTAACAACTGAGACACCTCGAAACGTCTTATCTTATATTCTATAAGCAATGAAAAATAAGCAGCTCCCACCCAAACAGCTTTGATTCAGAAGGGTTTGTATTAAACTAATTGGAATACTGGACTGAAATCAAGAACTAAAGTAGTTTGCATAATAACAGATAGTGTGATAGTATTAAAAATGAGGGCGAGGGACCTGAAGAGGATATCGAAAGAATTCGTACTTTCCCATCCACTTTTGGTTTGAACAATTCCTTTTCTTTACTCATTGTATTATACATTATACAACCACAATGATAATTCCTTCTTCTTCTTTTCACTATTTCTATTATCATAACTACTGGGTTTGGTGTGGCCTAAACATAGGAACCTCCTCCCCTTAAAAGGTAGCATATTAGATCAAAAGAGAATCAATTTTAATCTTGACTATTTCAGAATCAAAAACAAACAAAAAAGAAACTATAAAGGTCGACATCAAAAAAAATAAAAAGAAGGAAAAGACGACGCTGGCAACATGTAAGAGGTCGGATATTGATTCAAGTGGAGAGCAGCAGCAGCAGCAGTGTGTGTATGGTGTTTTTGGGCTCTTTAATTCTGTTTTTTTTATTTTTTTTTAGATATAGATATATGGATATAGAAGAAGGAGCCGAGGAAGAAGAAGGAAGCAGATGGAGAAGAAGAAAAAGAGGGGAGAATAGATTGGAGCATTAGAAAGAAGTGATTGAAAGGTTATAGAACATAAGGACAAAAATGTAATTTCATTCTAAGCACTGTTCTTAAGACTTCAGGAATTGTTATATATATAATTGTATATAAAAATATTTACTTTTCAGTGACATTAACTACAAATATAAAAATGAGTAAATTACAGAAATCGTCTCTGTCGTGATACCCCGCTTGCAGAAAACGTCCCTACCTTTCATAAATTACAGTTTTAGTCCAAAATAGTTTGCTCCGTCAACACTTTTAGTCCAGGGGTGTAACGTCCGTTAAAACCCCTATCATGTGACTTGCATGTGATGGGCAAAATGGTCAATTGCGTTGTTCAGGACCAAAAGTGTAATTTAATCATGTGAATTTTTTTTTTTAATTAATTATCATCATCATCAATCTGTATCATCATCGATCTGTATCATCATCATCAATCAAAAACTAACAACAAAAATCAAAATTTATTTATTGCCAACATCAAGGGGATTACAACCTAAGTTTATACATAAATCGGAGCCTAACCACACAAAGATTAAAACCTAAGTTTATACAAAATTTATTGCCAACATCAAGGGGATCAAGTTGCAAAATTTATCACCAACAACTAATCTATACCAAACACTATATAGAAATTCAAGAAGAAAAATAACAGGAAATAGCACTCATTTTATATACCAAAAAAAATAATTATATTATATATATATATATATATATGTGTGTGTGTGTGTGTGAACTTCAAGAAGCAGTACAAGAACAGTTGCCAGAAAATGAGCTTCGAATCAATGTTGACAATTGTATATCACGTTACCAGATGGTTTCTTCTTCCATGAAAGCTCGAACATAACCGGCCAAATACCCATGTCGGACAAATCCTTCTCAAAACTCTGTTGAATACCTTTGTCGGACAAATCCTTCTCCAAACTCATCATCTAAATCCCAGATCTAATTTCATTGCCTATTAACAAATCAACAATAAAAGCAAAGCAATCACACTTCACACTCCAACAAAATCAGATCATGTTCCACCGTGGGTAAAAGTTTTTGGTGATTGAATGAAGGTGTTTAAAATAAAAAACCCAAATCAGAAAATGAAAGGAAAAAAAAAAAGTAGAAAGCCTTAAAAGTTCTATACAAATGGAAATAAAAAAATGAAAATGGAAAAAGATAAATATCACACCAAACTTACAAGAACATCCCCCTTCATCTCGACCTCTTGTCTTACGTGAGACGGATTCCTACCTCTCAATCACACTTCTGATGTGATCAACACAAACATGGTTTCATAAGTACACTCGCATCAAGATACGTTTACAATTATGTTGGCCACCATAATTG